>CAUYLG010014760.1:0-17589 GCA_963573385.1 Cacajao melanocephalus | reverse complement strand
GAGGCGGGCAAGCCGGGAGGAGCGCAAACACCACTCAGTCAGCAAACCAGGTAGGACATTTGCCACCGGGAGTGATTAAAAATCAGATGCCAGGAAAGCAGCAAATCACACCGCCACGTGTGTACCTATGCAACAATCTTGAATGTTCTTCACATGTACCTCAAAACCTGAAACGCAATAAAATATATTTTTAAAAATTCAAATAAAGTGGAGAATCATTAAAAAATGATCCATGCATCCTTTAGTTGTTTTATTTTACCTTAAAATATATAACATATATTCATTCACTAATCATGTTATTTAAGACAGGAGTCAGAAAACTTTTTCTGCAAAGGCCAAATAATAAATACTTTTGGGTTTACGGGCCATATAGTCTCTGCTGTAACAACTCAACTCTGCCTCTGTGTTGGGAAAACTGCCATAAGCAATATGTATAATAAGCAGACTGTCTTAGGAAAATGTTATTTACAAAAACTGCAGATGTGCTGGATTTGGCCTGTAGACCCCTGATGTAGGAGTTTTTCTTGCATAAATCACTCATAATGCATTGTCTACAATTTCCAGTTTGATTTCTAGATCAAATCAAAATGAGAACTTAGCTTCTCATCAAGCAGTCTTAGGGCAGACTCCTTCTGAGTTTTTATGACTTTTCCCTGGTCCTTTCTTTGTAGCTGTCCTTTGCAAGCCTCTATTGAGTCTTTCCAAGCATTAGACTTAGGTTTTTAAAGAAAGAACTCGCTATTCACAATCATATTTCATTGGTATTTAGGTAATAGCTATTTATATAATGATAGTATTGAGTAGAATTTTTATAAATAAGTTAGGTAACCAGCACAACAGAGTCTTGGTGAGCTGACGTTCACAGTCATAGCGGACTGTAGGGAGCAGCCCTGGGTATTCAGCAAGCCATGAAAGGCTTTTTGTTGTTGTTGGTTTTTCTTTTAGGGAACTTATAGAAATGCTGGCAATTTCAAGAAACCAAAAGTTGTTACAGGCTGGAGAAGAAAACCAGGTAAGTGGTTTCTTTTTAAATTAATTAATTTCTCATTTTTTTTAATTAAACAAAAAAGTGGCCAGGTGCAGTGGCTCATGCCTATAATCCCAGCATTTTGGGAGGCCAGGGCGGGTGGATCGCCTGAGGTCAGGAGTTCAAGACCAGCCTGACCAACATGGTGAAACCCCGTCTCTACTAAAAATACAAAAATTAGCCAGGCATGGTGTGGGCACTTGTAATCCCAGCTACTCAGGAGGCTGAGGCAGGAGAATCCCTTGAACCTGGGAGGCAGAAGTTGCAAGTGAACTGAGATCATGCCATTGCACTCCAGCCTGGGCGACAGAGCAAGACTCCGTCCCCCGCCCTCCCCCCAAAAACACTTGATTTCTGCAAATTTTCTATTTATATTTACTTTGTTTGAGAACAGGAAGATTGGATCCTTTTAAGTTACTAATTGAAACTTTAAAATTGATATTTCTTTGCGTTATTTACATAAGATAACTGTGCTCAAGAAGAATAATTGCCTACCCATTTAGCAGTATATTATTATTTTCTCTTATAATTCTAATTACACTTACACATTTATTTATTTTTGTCTTTTGAATTAACCAAGAAAGGTTTGTTAAATGGAGACGACAGCAGTATCTAGAATCAAAAGTTAATGCTCATAAACTTACCCTGTATTGTAAGTGTAGTTCCCTAGTTCCCTAATGCAACTTGAACATGAATGGAAATAAAAGAGCATACAACTCTTAGTGGACATTGCTTTATAGGTGTGAAAGTACGGGCAGTTTTTATTTTCTCACTTTTCTGTGCTTTCTAATTTTCTACGATGAATGGACTTTTTTCCCCTGATTCAGAAATTTTTTAGAGGTAAGAGGATAAATTTTATATTATGTTTTTGGCACAATTATTATTATTATTATTTTGAGACAGGTTCTTGCTCTGTAGCCTAGGCTAGGGTGCAGTGGCATGATGACTGCTCATTGCAGCCTCAGCCTGCTGAACTCAAGCTATCTCCACTTATCCTCACCAATATCTGGAACTACAGACGTGCAGTACCACACCTGCTAATTTTTTTAAAAAGTTTTGTTTTGTTTTGTTTTGGTAGAGACAGAGTCTCACTGTGTTGCCCAGGCTAGTCTCCAACTCCTGCCCTCAAGCAGTCTTCCCTACCTATGCCTGCCAAAGTGCTGGGACTACAGGCGTGAGCCACCGTAGCTGGCCAAAAAAATGTTTAAGAGAAAATGAATGGAGAGAATTAACCTTTCTAAAAATGATGAAAAGTAGAAGAGGAGACAGTAATACATCTTTTTTCTGCATCATTATGTTTTATCTTATGACATGTTTTGAGGGCAGGGAAATCTGATGGACTCAATAGAAAAGTGTCAGGGAGCCTCAAAAAGGGAAGAGGGTATCCAGATAAGGCCATAAGCTAGGAAAAACAGCTAACCTTAGGGGTAGTAAGGTTTTTGTTTTGTTTTGTTTTTTTAAAAAAGAAATAGGCTAGACATAAATTTGTTAATAGAAGACTACTAGTCTCTCGGGTACTCTATTAATACCTGTGGGATTAAATAGGAATTTATACAAAATGTGCAAGAAGGAAAATACAAGGCTTGACTTTATTTCAAAAGACACTTATTAAATGCTTGCTATGAGCCAGGCACACAGATTATTCAGAAGGCGATAATTAAGACCTATAATCAGCACTGACCTTTCTTGTGCGGAGTAGCAATTCTGTGAATTGTATCTTCGTACTGTGGGTTCCTATGTAATTTTGATTGAAACTGTTAATATTAGAGAGGGATGTGCCCATCTGAAACTTTTCTAGCCACCATTTTATTTGGATATTTATAATTTTATGTAGAATTTTAGAATTAGAAAGGATCTTAATGATGTTCAGTTCAACCTCCTGTGAGACTGAGCTCCAGGGTGGACAGATGAACTAGAGGTTAATGGTGAGTGGAACCAGAACCTAAGTCTCTGACTTTAGTTGAGTAATTTTTCCCTACTGAACAATAAGATCTGAAGAGAATATTTTTTACTCTTGGGTAGTAAACAAATTAGTTCAAACTATGTAAACGTTTTAAAAGTTGTCATGGAACTAATGTGTACTACTTTCTTTAATAATATAGCTTTTATAGAAATGGAAACCTAGCTTTCTCCTCCTATGATGTGGGAGGAATGAGGATTAGAGGTCTGTTAAACAAATACAATATACTTTTTACAGAAGAAGCTTTCTGTTGTTATCTAAAATACTCCTAATATTTGCCAGTTTGCAGCTCAGTCTTTTGTCTGTTGTATTAGGAGAATTCCTATAGAAATGAGAGGAACTTCATGTAAAAAGGAACTTGAAGAAGAATACCTGTATTTTTTAGTCTTTAACAAATGTTTTTAAAGAGTTTTAAAATTGATTCTGAATTTTGATAGCTATTTTCTTTCTGAAGTATTATTCTCTACTTAACACAGTAAAGTAAGGGTATTTAGGCTAGACTTGTATCTTAATTCTGTACTGGGATGGTGATCGTAATAACTAGCTTTTGTTGAACTCTTCATGTATGTACTTAAAATGCATTATATAATAAATCCTCACAATAGCTTTATGTAATAGCTACTATTAATATTATTATATTCCTTTTCCTAATGAGAACACAGGCTCAGAGAGCCTGGTAACTTTCCCTATGTCACGCAGTTAGCAAATGGAGGACTAGAGAGATTAACTGCCAGATTTTCTATTTTATGTGTTTTAGCCTTCATGGTTTTTTGCCATATCTGCATACCACCTATTTATTTACTGTTTTTTGAAATAACTGTATTTTTAAGATCATCTTCATCATAAGCAGTACTGTGCATAAAATCAGTTTCAATGTCTCAGTTACATTTATTCTAATATATATTAGCACAAATGTGTAACTAAACGTTTTTTAAGTTCTTGGTGCCACCTAAAATCATCTCAAGTGCCAAATTTTGGGAGAATCTTCATAATGTTGTTTTTTTGTTTTGTTTTATTGTAGAGATGGAGTTTCACTCTTGTTTCCTAGGCTGAGGTGCAATGGCGCGATCTCGGCTCACTGCAACCTCCACCTCCTGGGTTCAAGAGATTCTCCTTCCTCAGTCTCCTGAGTAGCTGAGATTACAGGCATGTGCAAGCATGCCCAGCTAATTTTGTATTTTTAATAGAGATGGGGTTTCTCATGTTGGTCAGGCTGGTCTCAAACTATCGGCCTCAGGTGATTCATCCACCTTGGCCTCCCAAAGTGCTGGGATTATAGGTCTGAGCCACTGCACCTGGCCGATATTCTATTTTTAAGGATAAACCTTTTTTTTTTTTTTTTTTTTAAGATGGAGTCTCACTCTGTTACCCAGGCTGGAGTTCAGTGGCGTGATCTTGGCTCACTGCAACCTCTACCTCCCAGGTTCATGCGATTCTGGGATTATAGGTGCCCTGCCACCACACCCAACTAATTTTTGTATTTTTAGTAGAGATGGGGTTTCACCATATTGGCCAGGCTAGTCTCAAACTCCTGACCTCAAGTGATCCACCTGCTTCAGCCTCCCAAAGTACTGGGATTATAGGCAGGAGTCACCGTGCCTGGCCATAAGATTAAACTTTAAAATTTTATCTTTCCTAGGAAATCATTAAACCTGATCATGCTGACATATTGCTAGTTCTGAAAGACTAGTTTTATTTTATTTTGTATGAACAGCTGAAAGAGTAGAGAAGTTTGATATTAATGTTTCCCAAAATAATCATAGGTAGTGTATTTTTATTCTTAACAAGAATGAGGAATAATATTTTGAAAGGGTTGAAATTTTATAGTCTGGCCAATTCAGGTATGGATTCTTTGTTTCATTGGAATGCAGCCTTTCACTATTCTGTTGTCTGAAATGACTGTTATCTGACAGGTCCTGGAATTGTTAATTCACCGAGATGGGGAATTTCAAGAACTAATGAAATTGGCAGTTAATCAGGGAAAAATTCATCATGAAATGCAAGTGTTGGAAAAAGAAGTAGAGAAGAGAGACAGTGATATTCAGCAACTACAAAAACAGCTAAAGGAAGCAGAACAAATACTGGTAAGTTGACAGAGGTTGATTCTTAAGGTGAAACACAGTATTATTTAATCTATTCCTGAAAAATCTGTTATTAGTATTTTAAAGAGCAGAAAACTAGACTTTCCAGGTCTAAAAAATGACATGTTGTCCATCTTGTCACTAACCATTGCCAGGGGTTAAATGAAAGGCTATTGTCATCTCTTTTTTACTTACTGTTTTCAGGTAGTCTGCATTACTTTTGAGCCACATTTCCATTACTTAAGGATTTTACAGTTTTGAATTATAGAAATGGAAAGTTTTACTTTTAGACTGGTTTAAGTTTTAATTATCAGTAGTCTAAATCTCTCTTTTTTTTTTTTTTTTTTGGTCTCTGATCCTTAGGATAAAAATCAGGGAAAATTTTCATTTTTTATATATTTTGAAATCAGTAAAAATATATACACATTTTATAAAATGGTTAAAATTTACATTAATTTAGTCTTTCATCCTCATCTAGGTAGGATTTGGACCTGTATCAAGGATCCTAGTTTTTCCTTTGTTGTTTTGGCTGCTATTTCAAAGAGGCCATTTATTTGCTATTAGTTGTCCAGTTGCTTAAGTAATTGCTAACTACTATCATATGGTGGTTTTGCAGAAATAACTGACCCTGATTCTCATGTCAACCAGATATTGCTGGCATCCTACTGCGGATGAATCTCTTAACAAATGTGTCAAAATGAGCTCTAGTAACTAGAAGCCTGCACAGTTCAGGGTAAATTAATCACCCCTACTAAGAAAACAACTCACTAGTAAATAGTTTTTAAAAATACATTAAAATCAGCCAAGCACGGTGGCTCATGCCTGTAATCCCAGCACTTTAGGGAGGCCAAGGTGGGCAGATCACCTGAGGTCAGGAGTTCCAGACTAGCTTGGCCAACATGGTGAAGTCCATCTCTACTAAAAATACAAAATAATTAGCTGGGCATGGTGGCTCACGCTTATAATCCCAGCTACTCAGGAGGCTGAGGCAGGATAATCTCTTGAACCTGGGAGGCGGAGGTTGTGATGAACCAGGATTGTGCCACTGCACTCCAGTCTGGGTGACAGAGTGAGACTCTGTCTCAAAAAATACATATATTTATATATTTAATTATATATATATTAAAATGTTTTTCCTTATGAAAGTAATACTTGCTAATCAAAAGAAATTCAGAAAATACACAATAATGGAAAGAGGAGGGGGAAACGCTTGCCTTTAGTTCAGCTGCTGAAAGAATGCCACTATTCATAGTTTGGTCTATTTCCTTTGAGTCTATGGTGTATTCATTTTTTAGCTTGTTGTAGTTAACAGGATACTAACAAACTTTCAGTTACTGTTTATTGAAACTTAAGCATTTTTCATATAATAGTATCTACTTTGTTTGATTTTCCAACTTTGTGTTATAAAGAAAGAATTAAAAACAGTCAACACAGGATCATAAAACTGAATTTCAGGATTTAAATTGTAGTAATGAACATTGATTGAGCACTTAGGCACCAGGCCCTGTGCCTTGCATTTTATATGGCTTACTTCCATCTTCATAACAGTTTATGTAAAGTCAGTTTTGTTATTTAGAGGAAGAAACCAAGACTTTAATAGCCAACTTGCCCATGAAGGCTAAAACATAGATTGTGTTTAAACCTTGATCTCTCTGACACCATACTCTTTTTTTTTTTTTGAGACATAGTCTTGCTCTGTCACCCAGGCTGGAGTACAATGGCACAATCTTGGCTCACTGCAACCTCTGCCTCCTGGGTTCAAGCAATTCCTCTGCCTCAGCCTCCTGAGTAGTTGAGAGTATAGGCGTGTGCCAGCACACCTGACTAATTTTTTTGTATTTTTAGTAGAGATAGGTTTTTACCATGTTGGTCTGGCTGGTCTTGAACTCCTGATCTCAAATGATCCACTTGCCTCGGTCTCCCAAACTGCTGGGATTACAGGTGTGAGCCATTGTGCCTGGCCTGACTCCATACTCTTAACCATTGTGTCATAGTTGAGAATATGCATACACTATGTTAACTTCATTTTGTCCTTTAGTGGGGGGTTAGAGGGGGTGTTTTTGTGATAAAGTCATTAAACATTGAGGTGACATATAAATGAATAAGAATGTGAATCCAAGGTTGTATCTTCCAAACTAGGGGAAAAAAAGATGTTTTATTCTTGAACTAGTTGCAAGAATAGGATGCTTTTGGGGTCGTGCATGGTCTGGATGTCTTATGTATGTTTATGAAGACGTGAAGAAAAAGTAAACAATTTATATTTTGTTTCTACAACTAATTTGTGAATGGGAGACTAGTTCATAAATTAATAGTTCTTTCATTATATATGACTGAAATAAGTAATGTCATGTGATATTATAGAACATTACAAATAAATTGTGGGGATTTCCAAGTTTTGAAGACTGTTCTTACGGGATAAATATCTTGTGAATTAAGCCAAAAACTATGTTTGATATAGTTAAGAGTAAAACACAATTTTTTAAATGTTGTTTCAATTAGGCAACAGCTGTTTACCAAGCAAAGGAGAAACTCAAGTCAATAGAAAAAGCAAGAAAAGGTTAGTATTATGGGAAGATGGAATTACCTGAAAAGTTAAGGTTCTAGTTTCAAGAAACCAATACGAGAGGATATTACTGATAATCATTTGCTGCTGTTGAAAAGATTGAATAAATTTTTCTTGTAAAGTGTGTTATGTTCTCGTATTGTGCTAGGTGTTGTGAGGGAGGTAGAAGTGTGACATCCTTTTTCAGATTATAAAAAGCAGTTAATACAAGGCAGCTTATTGCTGTGGGCCGGAATGTGCAGTAAAAACAGTGAGTTTATAAAATTGGTGGGAGAGGGGATGAGAAGTATGGGCTGTAAGTGGGATTTGTACCAGATCTTGAAGGCTAGGGCAGAGAGTGAAAGGACATCCATTGGACAGCTGAGCTGGGACTGAAACATCATGAACTCAGAGCCAGTTACAACCTTGGCATGTAAGCACATTTAGTGGTGCAGAGGCCCACATGCCTTCCTGCGCTGCTGTCCCTCTTTCAAAGGCTTCTGTTACGGATCTTACTTGACCTGTTAGTTTGTCATACTAAAGGTCAGAATTGTAATTACAACTTTGGTTACTTGCCTTTAATGACTTGTAGGTATGATTTTACATTTAGTCATCTCAGATTTATTGTCTGACTTTCCTTTTGGGAGCCCGTGTTTTGATTGTTACATAAGAAAAATAGCTAATATTCTCTTAAGAGTTAAGTTAGGCTTCTGTAGCAAGAAACAAATCTCTAGGAGAGATGACTGAGGCTGCTATTGAATTCTAGATCATAGTTTGATTTTGTTTTTAATCTTCAAAAATTTTACACACATACACTTTGTTACTTTGAAACAGTATCTAAAATTTGTAAAATTAAAAGTGTGTGGTTCTCACTTCTCGGAGGTAACTACTATTAATATATGGTATATGTCCTTCTAGATTTTTGTTCTAGATCTGTGAGTATGTATATAGTAAAAATACAAATACACATATGTACATATATTTTAAACAATCAGGTCATACCATACATATTATTTAGCAGTTTAGTTTTTTTTACCTAATGAAGACTTTCTACTCAGGTCTCCTTAAGAGCCTCAGGGCATATTAATCAAACAATGGTGTGAACTGTCTGCTCTGATTTCGTAGCTTGGATGTCACTGAGAAGTGAAACACTGTTTTCTCTTTTATTTGTGCTCACTATTGCTTTCAGAAGAGTAATAGTATTTAACAGTAGTTAATTGAGATTATTGAGTGCTGTCATGCTAATCTCCCAAATTTGTTTATGTCCGCTGATTTTTCTGGATTAGTATCTTGTTTTTGGAGATTTAAGTTTATACTAAAAACGTAGGTATTGTTAAGGAAGGCGGGTGACTGAGATTATTTTATTTTCAGATAATTTAAAATTAAGTATGATGTGTAACTGATATACATACTTCTAAACTTGTATGTTTGTTAGACTACAGGTTATACTATCCTGTTAACTCTTTCAGGTGCTATCTCCTCTGAAGAAATAATTAAGTATGCACATAGGATCAGTGCAAGTAATGCTGTATGTGCTCCACTAACCTGGGTTCCAGGTAAACATACTTCTCTTTTATACTAGAGATATGTGGTTTTGAAAATTCTTAGGTGACTGTGTATAGAAATAGATTTAATATAGAATGTATTTATCCTTAGAAACCTCTGCTACATATTTTCACATTTTTAATGGTTTGTAAGTAATGATATAGGCCATGGGTTTTATAAATTTGGTTTCCTACAAAGCCTTTGTTGCTAAGGACTGCGTTTCTTTCCTTTTTTGAAATAATAAATTGATAATTTTTTTAAGTATAAGATAATGTGATGCTTCTAAAGCTTTGGATTTATATACCATTATATCAGGGCTGGCCAGGAGCCAACTTTTTAGAGCCATTGGGATTTCCACAAAGGTTCCACCTGAGAAAGACAATTCCAGTTCTCTTAGATGCTAAAGACAAAGTGCCGTGCACCCAACACTGAACACACAGGCTTGGAAAGAGCTAATTAGACAGCAAAGAGAGTATTAAGCTGCAACTGTATTGACAGTGGATGAAACATAAAACAGGAGACATAAGGTAGCAGCCTTCCTGGAGGAAGGGGAAATATTAATAGTTATCTCCAGTAACTCCTGAAGGTGCTGTGTTACCATGGACTAAGGGTGACTGTAATTTTGGGGGTGAGTAATCTGCAGTTGGTGGACATGCCCAAAAAGTCGATCTAAATCTGGTCATGTGTTTGTCAACCCCAAACTGCTATTTAGTGTGCTTTCATGTTTGGAATGAACATCACCTGCTCCTGCTATTTCACCACTTACAGGAATTAGCTTCTGAATGATAAGATTAAAGAGCTTGGTTAGAAAAAGGTTTTATCTTGAACAAAGTGGTATGGGGGAAAAAGATAAAAAGGTGAAATTTTTTTTAAAAAGTTTAAATTTAGACAGGTCTTCCAATAAACATCCCAGTCCTTTCTGTCTTACAAGTGTCATGATTTTTTTCTCCCTTACAGCATATGTCATTGTCATTTTCTTGCTAGAAAATTAAGGTAAATTTGGATAATTAAGATCATTCTAATTTTCTTAAGTTGTCATCAGGAATGTTTATAAAAAAATGACTTCTCATTTTTTTAAAGTATAGAAAATAGGGTATTCTTGGGAAGATTTAGAAATTAAAATGCATGTATTTTAAGGAATAATATTATGTTCTTAATAACCATTTATAAGATGACTTTTATATTCCTCTTTAAGACAGAGTCTCGCTCTGTTGCCCAGGCTGGAGTGCCGTGGTGCGATCTCAGCTCACTGCAACCTCTGCCTCCCAGGTTCAGGCGATTCTCTTGCCTCAGCCTCCCGAGTAGCTGGGATTACAGGCATGCATCACCATGCCTGGCTAATTTTTGTATTTTTGGTAGAGATGGGATTTCACCATGTTGGCCAGGCTGGTCTTGAACTCCTGACCTCAGGTAATCTGCCCTCCCTTGACCTCCCAAAGTGCTGGGATTATATACATTTCAAAATTGAAAATGTGGCCTGAATTTTTCACTGTGAACCAAGGAAAGTCAGTACTTCAAAGAACATATTAATGCTTATTTTTAAAAATATGATTGAATTAAATGCGGTCTTTATTGTTTTAGGGGACCCCCGGAGACCTTACCCAACTGATTTAGAGATGAGAAGTGGTTTACTGGGTCAGATGAACAATCCTTCCACTAATGGTGTGAATGGACATTTACCAGGGGATGCACTTGCAGCAGGAAGATTGCCAGGTAATGTTAAGCTGAAGAGTGTTTGCAAACAGACCAAGGTTTTCCAGGATGACAAGGATGGGATATCTGGCTGTAAAGCAAGTTTGAGATTCCCGACATAATTTTTTTTTTTTTTTTTGAGATGGAGTTTTGCTCTTGTTGCCCAGGCTGGAGTGCAGTGGTGCAATCTTGGCTCACCCCAACCTTAGCCTCCTGGGTTCAAGCAATTCTCCTGCCTCAGCCTCCCAAGTAGCCGGGATTACTGGCATGTGCCACCACACCCATCTAATTTTGTATTTTTAGTAGAGATGGGGTTTTATCATATTGGCCAAGCTGTCTCATTTCTCTATGTTGGTCATGTTGCAGATATTAGGAGACTGGAGAGCCCAATAGGTGAAACAGGAGGATTTTATTTAGGTGCACTGGCTCAGAGGATTTGCATTTGAAAACTGAGCACAGCACAAAGAAAATGGGTGCCTTTTATGTACCTTTGTGATACAGGATGATGAAGTAGGAAGCGATTTTACACAATTAAGAACAAAGAGCTGTTAATTAACCTGTGGCATGTCTTGTGATGTACTTTACATTTGAAAAATAACATTTTGAGAAACACATTTTACATTCTTCAGGTTTATCTGCCGTGTGACCTTGCAGCTGGTCTGCAAGAAGAATAGGAGCCCTTAGATGCCTGGGAACTTTGCTAAGAATGAGGGGAGGATAGATAAGGTTAAAGGGTTTACAGAGAAACAGTTAATATTTATTTTGTCTTAAGCACAGCTGGGGAGGAGGTATTAAACAGCACACAACACAGCAAAAGTTACCTTATATAACAACTGCTACAAATTACTATTATTGTTATTATTTAATTTTTTTCTTCAGTCAGGCTGGTCTCAAACTCCTGAGCTCAGGTGATCTGCCCACCTCGGCCTCCCAAAGTGGTGGGATTACAGGTGTGAGCCACCACTCGTGCCCAGCATTTTTTTTTTTTTTTTTTTTTTAATTTGAGACAGAGTTTCCCTGTGTTGCCTAGACTGGAGTGCATTGGTGCAGTCTTGCCTCCTGGGTTCTAGTGATTCTCGTGCCTCAGCCATCTGAGTAGCTGGGATTACAGGCCCGTGTCACCACACCTGGCTAATTTTTTTGTTTTTTGTGGAGATGGGGTTTCGCCCTATTGGCCAGGCTAGTCTCAAACTCCTGACCCCAAGTGATCGCCCGCCTCAGCCTCCCAAAGTACTGGAATTGCAGGTGTGAGCCAGTGTTCTCGGCTCTCAGACCCAGTTTACTGTAGTAGCTAGATTATTTGCCAGTTTATTCTGCTCTCTCAAGATTCTCCTCAAAGGAAGTATGAAATTAGAACAAGCTACCTTTCTCTTATTTATAAATATTACACTGTCTTCCTCAGACATTTGGCTTCTCTTTTTAAATTATTGTTCTGAACATAGCTTTTTTATAATTGTGAAACATGCTGTGTAAACAGAGTAGGATAGCTTACAGAATAAAGTGAACATACTCCTGAACAACCCCTAAGTTAATAAAATGACAATAGCTTTTTATAAACTTTTATAACTTTATAAAATAGTGTTTCTGTGAGACCCAGTTCATTCTGAGCTTCAGCTTTCCTCAGGTTTTTCATAGGTTTGTGCTGTTTTTATATATATTTATTTTATATTATTCCTCTCTTTTATAGTTTGTAGGTGACTTGTTTTGATGTGGTAGAACATTTGGGAAGTAGAAAAAGGCATTTAAAAAAGGAAAAAAAAAACCTGCCCTTTCTGAGGCAGACACTAAATATTTTAGCTTGTTTTCTTTTTTCCTTGTACATTGTTTGCTTAATGTTACATCATAAGGCTGTCCTTATGTCATTAATAATGCTTTGTATGCATCATTTTTGTTAGCTACCTAAAATAGAAACTGGGTAACTCACTGTGATATCTTTGGATATCACCTCATATTTCTCATTTTTTGAAAGTACAGGAAAAACAAATATGGGGAGTCACTGCTACATTTTGGACCAAGGAAGGGACAGACCTAGAAATGGTCCTCCCCAGCCCCATCCCAAGGCTGATATTCAAATCATGGTGCTGTCACTGGAGAGGGTGTAGTGTAGTTGTGTCCCACTCTATGGCAGAGAAGTTAGATGAGGTGTCAGGCCAGAGCTGGCAAGCAGGAAATTACCCACTGGGGTTCCAGGGAGACTTGCTGGGAAGCTGCCCTTCGGGATTGTGGTGAAACCTGCTAGGAAACCACCTTTAGGGACGCCACTGAAAGTTGCTGTAGTGAATACCACTTAATGTCCTGCACACCAACCAGGCATCATAGCAGTAAAGGAAAAAAACACCCGATCCAGGAAGTCAAGCTTATTTGCCTGTGGAGTCTCACCTGTGCCCTCTACTGACAAAACTTAACTGTGGTAGCTGGCAAAGGAGAAATGGTTTCAGGGGCCAGAGAGAAGGGTAGATTTGAAGCTAACTGGCATGCCTTTCTAGTTAACACCATAACTCTTTCTTTTGACCCTTTAAAAATCTGCCTTCTTTCTTTGAGTCTTGAACTATACCTGTTTATGTGCTGTGTTCCTTTGCTTCAGAAATACAGACTTTTAATGTGACTTGGGCACTTTTTTATAAGGTATTTTATATGCATACATTGCAAATCAGCCTCTCTTTGATGAGAGTCATTTACAATAGCAGTTCCTCTATTAAGAAATCATTCAAACCTAGTGTAATACCTATTACCTGTTTGTAATATGTAGAATAATTTACATAACCTACTATACATAATTATATATTATATATACATAGAAAGGATACACAGATATAGGAAACATTTGTAATTGTAAATTTCTTACAAAAGAAAAATTATGTCAACTGACTATTTGAATAGTTTCTTACAGAGTAGTATGATTTTAAAAAGTTCCCAATTGCTAAAATATGATACTTTTTCTTGATAAATTTGATTTTTACTAATTTGGCCAAATGTGTATTTTTTTTCTAGTCTTAAAAAAATTGGCACAATAGCTTATGCCTGTAATCCCAACATTTTGGGAAGCTGAGGTAGGAGGATAGCTTGAGCCCAGAAGTTGGGAGACCAGCCTGGGTAACATAGTGAAACCTCATCACTACAAAAACTTTAAAAAGTAGCCAAGCATGGTGGCACATACCTGTAGCCCAGCTACTCAGGAGGCCAAGGCAGCAGGACTTCTTGAGCCTAGGTCAGGGATACAGTGAGCTGTGTTCGTGTCATTTCACTCGAGCCTGGGTGAGAGAATGACACCCTGTCTCAAAAAAAGAACAGAAAAAAGTAACATTAACAAATATATATACTTCAGATTGTTTGTATAAAGGGAAAAGTTAGTACTAGATTAATTACAAATAGAGCTGTTCTTATCTATGCTTCCTTTTTTCTTCCAGATGTCCTTGCTCCTCAGTATCCATGGCAGTCAAATGACATGTCGATAAATATGTTACCACCAAATCATAGTAGTGACTTTTTGTTGGAACCTCCTGGGCATAATAAAGAAAATGAAGACGATGTAGAGATTATGTCAACGGATTCCTCAAGCAGTAGTAGTGAGTCTGATTAAAAAACTGTAAAAAACAATATACAGAATTGAATACTGTCAAATTCTGTTTAACAGTAGCAGGGAAGGATAAACTACAGATGATAAAGAATAGCAAGGTAAACACTGGCTTTGGTAGAATTGTGCAGCCATTAAAAGTCAAAATGAACTTTCTTTTTAAAGCCAAAGATTATAGTTTTAGTGTTAAGCCCCTAGGCAGATATTTAGAGGAACAGTCAAAATTTACTGTTGAAAAGAAAAAGCAGTTGCTAAGTGCTGTTTACCCTGTTCAGTTCCAGTTGTGCTGGGTTTGTCACCTTCCTCTTCTTGCAGTTTCCCAGAAGTCACTTTTAACTACTTTTAATTTCTGGTGGTTAACCTCTGTGTTTAAGTAATACGCTTATACAACTATTTCTTGATTGTATGAGTTTTAGACAGTGTATCTTTTTTTGATTTCAAAGGTAATACAACATATTATCAAACATTTAGCGAATACAGTAAAGCACAAAGGAAGTAGAATTGAGGGAAATGATCCATGTACATATCACTCATAGGCTTCCTGGAATTATTTAGAAAAGCATTTTTAAACTGTCAGTGGATAACTAAATCGGAATCATATTTTTGTATGTCATTTAAAAGTGACAAAAACTCTTATTTGACAGTAAAGGCTCTTGGCTTCTGTTGGAGGAATGGGAAATTATCTCAATTTGTACAGTTGGTAATTATTGTAATTTTTGTAAATAAATTTACTTTTGTTTGTACTTTGTATGCTTTGCTTTTTTTTTTTTAAGTTTAAATATACCATCAGTGTAGGTAGGAAATTATTTCTGTAAATCCAGCTGCATTTTATAAATACTTGAGTGGCTAATTGAATTGAAACCTATTACAATGAATAGGTTTTTCAAAGGCCCACATTCCTATTAGAAGAAATAATTTTTTTAATAATTGAAAAAATGTACCACAGTCTTGTCTGATTTTAAGAATAGGTTTTATAAAAAGATTTAAATGCAAAGCAACCATTTCTTCCCTTCACCTTCCTCTTCTTGCAGTTTCCCAGAGGGAGTCACTTTTTTTTTTAACCTTTTTTTTTTTTTTTAAATTTATCGTACTTTAGGTTCTGGGGTACATGTGCAGATCATGCAGGATTGTCGCATAGGTACATACATGGCAAGGTGGTTTGCTGCCTTCATCCCTCCATCACCTATATCTGGTATTTCTCCCTTCGTTATCCCTCCCCACCCCCCACCGTCCCTCCCCTAACCCTCCCAACTGACCGCAGTGGGTGATGCTCCCCTCCCTGTGTCCACGTGTTCTAATTGTTCAACATCCGCCTATAAGTGATAACATGGTGTTTGGTTTTCTGTTCTTGTGTCAGTTTGCTGAGAATGATGGTTTCCAGATTCATCGATGTCCCTATGAAGGACACGAACTCACCGTTTTTTATGGCTGCGTAGTATACCATGGTGTATATGTGCCACATTTTCTTTATCCAGTCTATTGTTGATGGGTATTTGGGTTGGTTCTAGGTCTTTGGTATTGTAAACAGTGCCACAGTGAACATATGTGTGCATGTGTCTTTATAATAGAAAAATTCATAATACTTTGGATATATACCCAGTAATGAGATTGCTGGGTCAAATGGTATTTCTATTTCTAGGTCCTTGAGGAATCAGCACACTGTCTTCCACAATGGTTGCACTAATTTGCACTCCCACCAACAGTGTAAAAGTGTTCCTGTTTCTCCACATCCTCTCCAGCATCTGTTGTCTCCAGATTTTTAAATGATTGCCATTCTAATAGGTGTGAGATGGTATCTCAATGTGGTTTTGATTTGCATTTCTCTAATGGCCAGTGATTGATGAGCATTTTTTCATGTTTGTTGGCCTCATAGATGTCTTCTTTTGAGAAGTGTCTGTTCATATCCTTTGCCCACTTTTGAATGGGTTTGTTTGTTTTTTTCTTGTGAATCTGTTTTAGTTTTTTGTAGATTCTGGATATTAGCCCTTTGTCAGATGGGTAGATTGCAAAATTTTTTCCCATTCTTTTGGTTGCCGGTTCACTCTAATGATTGTTTCCTTTGCTGTACAGAAGCTCTGGAGTTTAATTAGATCCCATTTGTCTATTTTGGCTTTTGTTGCCTTTGCTTTTGGTGTTTTAGCCATGAAGTCCTTGCCTATGCCTATGTCCTGAATGGTTTTGCCTAGGTTTTCTTGTAGGGTTTTTGTGGTGTTAGGTCTTATGTTTAGATCTGTAATCCATCTGGAGTTAATTTTAGTGTAAGGTGTCAGGAAGGGGTCCAGTTTCTGCTTTCTGCACATTGCTAGCCAGTTTTCCCAACACCATTTATTAAACAGGGAATCCTTTCCCATTGTTTTTGTCAGGTTTGTCAAAGATTAGATGATTGTAGATGTGTGGTGTTGCTTCTGAGGCCTCTGTTCTGTTCCATTGGTCTATGTCTCTATTTTGGTACCAGTACCATGCTGTTTTGATTACTGTGGCCTCGTAGTATAGTTTGAAGTCAGGCAGCATGATGCCTCCATCTTTGTTCTTTTTGCTTAGGATTGTTTTGGCTCTGCAGGCTCTCTTTTGGTTCCATATGAAGTTTGAAGTGGTTTTTTCCAGTTCTGTTTAGAAGGTCACTGGTAGATTGATGGGGATAGCGTTGAATCTAAATTACTTTGGGCAGTATGGCTGTTTTCACAATGTTGGTTCTTCCCAACCATGAGCATGAAATGTTTTTTCATCTGTTTGTGTCCTCTCTTCTTATTTCATTGAGCAGTGGTTTGTAGTTCTCCTTGAAGAGGTCCTTTACATCCTTCGTTAGTTGTATTCCTAGGTATTTTATTTTCTTGGTAGCACTTGTGAATGGGAGTTCATTCTTGATTTGGCTCTCTGTTTGTCTGTTATTGGTGTATAGAAATGCTTGTGATTTGTGCACATTGATTTTGTATCCTGAGACTTTGCTGAAGTTGCTTATCAGTTTCAGGAGGTTTTGGGCTGAGATGATAGGGTCTTCTAAATATACAATCATGTCATCAGCAAATAGAGACAATTTGACTTCCTCCTTTCCTATTTGAATACCCTTTATTTCTTTTTCTTCCCTGATTGCTCTGGCTAAAACTTCCAGTACTGTATTGAATAGGAGTGGTGAGAGAGGGCAACCTTGTCTAGTGCCAGATTTCAAAG
>CAUYLG010014756.1:0-31852 GCA_963573385.1 Cacajao melanocephalus | reverse complement strand
GAGGTTTTTAATACCCATTTTTAGACTGCAATCTAGCCTGGGCAATAGAACAAGAATCCCGTTCTCTCTCCCTCTTTCTCTTCCTCTTTCTTTCTCTCTTACATTCTTTTTTTTCTTTCTTTCACTCTCACTTTCTTTCCTTTTTCTTTCAAAAAATAAAAAAATAATAAAAATTAAAAAATTAAAAAAAAAAAAAAAGAATACCCCTTATATTCTTTGCTTGTCTCTTAAAGTCAACCCCAGGTGTATCCCACTGTGCCCCCATGGGAAGCCTTCTAGTTCAACAGAGTTAACAACCTCCGTGAATTGCCTGGAGAGAGCAGTATTTATTAATTTCTAGACCTCTGGACCTTAATCCAAACCCCTCCCCAAGAATGCCTTCCTAGTTAAGTTCCCTCCCACCCAACCAACCCTGAAGGTGAACTGTATGGCATTCCCACACTACTTACACCTGGCAAACATTTCGTATCTGGCAAGCTGGGCAGCTGTCTTCTCCTTTGTGAAGCCCTTGAAGGCCCATGTCTAATGTTGCTTGTACCCTCCCCACTCATCTCATACAGTGTCTATCTCAGGGTTTTGGGTACAGTGTCATTTAGTAAACACCAGGGAAGCAGATAAGGAAAAAAAGGTGTGAAAACAGAGCTTGTAGCAATCCCCACCCTGTCTGAGCATCTCATTTCTTAAAAAGTTCTTTATCTTAAAGTAATTAATTGAGAAATTAAACTAAACTTATAGTCTAGATATGTGGTCTCATCCTTCAAGTTTCCTATCTGAAACACTGTGCGTGTGTTTTGGGGGGAAGAGGCCTCAGATGTACGTTAAAATGGATACTCCTCAAGGGACTGTAAGCTCCTCAAAGGCAGCACACTCCTGGTCATTTTCTCCCTTCTACTTGTGCAAGTGGGTATTCCATCAATATGTGTGACTGACACATAGACAAATAGATGAATTCTAAGCCTGACCATAAACATGCGAGTCCCTGGGGTTTCCCACTGCCATAGTAGGGAGAAGTTTCCGTCCTTCCTCTTCCCTCTAGTTCTCTAACCCAACAAAGCCCAATGCCACATCATATCTGGGTAGTCTAGCACCTAATGCTGACTTCCATTTCTGCCACTGAAACAATAAAAACAATAATCTCTTATTGAAAACTGTCCCAACACTCTCCAGATCTGCATGGAAAGGCAAGTGGGGCTTCCTGCCCATCCACAGTGGCTGTATGTCAAGAAATTACCCTGACTGGTCCTGAGATCATTAGAGACTTTGTCAGGAAATGCTTCAGTAATTTTAACCAAAAAGGCAGAGGAGCAGTGGAGACTGAGCACAGGTAGGAACTGGCAAGTGATAAATAAAATCTAAAAGCTAAGTAGGTCTTACAGCTCTTATGTACCTTACTTTCAAAAGACTTCCCCTCACAATTGGAAAGGTGAGGAAGTTAGTCTTCCCCCAGGGCAAAGGATGGCCTTGTCTTTACAAGAACTCACTAAACCACTTAACTCTGTTAAACAAGGAGAGAAAAAAACTTCAAACTGCTAGGCATGGTTGCCATAACGCTGGGCTTGCTCCAGCAATTACAAATGATAACCAACTTTAAAAATCATGATGGACTACCGCTTCAAAGCAAAATCAGTTTAAAGCAAATGTAAACTTTGAAGCTCTTGGAAATAGAATCACAGAGACATCGCCACCCACTGGGAAATCCCTGCTCCAGCCAGTCCAGCCTACACTGAAGCGGGTGATAGCACTGTTCCTGGCAGAGTCTTTTTTTTCTGGCTTTTGTTGTCTGTAAGACAAGTTCATGCTTATGCTGGACAGCTGATGAGGAGGATTTTTGGTCCTTCTAAAAATTTACCAGTGAGAACAACATGTTCAGATTTCACAAAACAAGGATGCACGGGTAACCCCTTGTGACATGAGGTATAAATGCTGCATTTTTAGAAAACCTGAAAACAGGTTGAATTGTTCAAGGAAGGGAACATGCCAGGCCCAGCAGCCTGGGGGTGATGAAAAGTTGCCGAGGATGGTACCCGGGCTTGTGATTCTCTCTCTGGAAGGCTCAAAGAGCTAAGGCAATCATGCCAAGGAACATGACTATAGAGGCAGACATAGAACAGAGGAGGGGACAGGTGGGACAGGGAGTGGAGAGAAAGGCCAGGGGTATGTGGAAAATGAAGAGAAAAGTGACAGAGGAGGTACAACAACATCATTACATTCTAAAATGCAAGCTCTCTAGGGAGTTTCCGGGACAATTATGGCAGGACCTCTTCCCTGTTTCATGCCTAATCAAAATAAGAAATGTATTTCTCTGACATTGCCACTGATGTTTAGTGAACTCATTAGCTGCCTTGTGGCACCAGGAGTCAGTCACCTCCAGCTGGTCAAATAATGCTCTGCCCTAGCTCTCCTCTAGTAGCCAGAGCAAATTTAGAATGATCTACTATCAACTTTTTCATTTCTACTAAACCATAGTTACCAGTACTTTTTTCTTTGCTGGGAAATCAAGGCATAAAATGATGACTCCTCATGCATTGCTATGGAAACCCTAAAACTTCCTCTAGAAACCTTCAAAAAGAGGCAGCGCATAACCCCACTCTGACTTTCAATCACGATTCTCTCCAAGGAAGAAAACTGAAAATCAGATGGATTCATTCCGAGTTCCTTTTCCCAATCAAACAGATGGGATTTAGATAAGCTCTTAAAGCAAATTGTGATTCATATAATAATATGTAAACTTATCTCAAATCTCAGAGGTTTTTTTAAAAGAAGATTCCAATAATTAAAGCAGTGCCATACAACTGAAATTCCATTAAAGCAATATAGTTAGACAAAAGTTTCTCTGAGCTAAAATATTTACAACCCCTGGCTGAAGGGTCAGAATACTTGCACCCTTTACTCAATGCATTGATGATTATTTTAAAAATGTACCATTAAAACTTATATGACAAAATTATTTATGTCCTTATTTAGTGATTTCTAAAAAGTGTTCAAAAGAACCTCCTATGTGCTTACCACAGTGCAAAGCAAGATCAAGAACAAACTAACCACAATTACTATCAAAACATCCTTCTAAGTCTGTCAACGTAGAGCCCACATGGGACACATTCAGATGAAGGTCCTAAATTCACAGGCCAACCACTTTTCCAACAAAACTCTAGGTTGAAGGTAAACTACCACGTGTCAACCCTTTGCTTGGTCAGTTTCACCACCCCAACAACTAGATCTGCTTTCTTACCCTCATTGGTATAGATCACGACACATCAGCTTAGAAAATCACCAAGCTTCCCATTGATCACAAAGCCCCAGTTAGATGAAGAGCCAGGCTAGGCCAGCACCAGCAACCAAGGCTTGAGTCTTTTCTACTGCAGGCAGCAGAATGGCTCTGGCTAAAAAATAAAACCAAAATATAATGAAAAGATATGCAAAGACCACAAGATAGAACGAAAGGGGAACAAATAAGACATGAAAAGGGCCAGAATGAGGACAGTGTGGGCATCTGTGTAGGAGAAGCTAATGGGAGCCATTGTCAGCATGAATCAGCTTCAGTCACTGCAGGGCCTTGAGTTCCTCTATTGAAAGGTCATGCTGACCTCTGGGTTGGAGGAGCAAGGCCATCTGATTGACAGCACCATCCAAACTGCCTGCGATGGAAAGTAGTGCTACCCCCAAGTAAAATTAGAGGGGAAGAAGGAATGGGCAAAAAGAGCTAACTATGGAAGGTGATAGATATATTAATTTGCTTACCTGTGGCAATTATTTTCCTATGTATATCAAAATATCATGTTGTACACCTTAAATTTATACAATATATTTTGAAAATAAAAAGAAGGAATAAAAATACTCTTTCGCAAAACTGTACTGAGTTCACTATAATAAAATTGCCATAATGTACCCAAGCCACAAAGTTTTAAACTCTAGGAAGTGTATTGCAAGTCTACTTTGTTTTCACTACAGGTTACAAGTGAATTATACAGAGCAGAGTCATCTTCAAATAATGGGATTTTAGATCTGAAAGGAAACTCAGAGGTCAACTAGAACACTTCTATCACTTGGCAGGTAAGGAAACGATTTATCCCAGGTTCCACAAGCTATTGAGTCGCAGAACTAGAATGGAGCTTCCTCAGTCCAGACCAATCTCTGCCCACTATGCTGCATCCAGTGCTTTTGGGTCACCACAATAAAATCTCAACGCAGTGAAATAACTTAGTCATCTCCGTAGCACTGGTTATAATGCAATTTAATACATCTAAGCACACGCTACCCGCAACTGTAACCCCAAACCACATCATATCTTCCCAAAGTTTCCTTTGTATAACAATGCTTCAATTCTGGTGTTACATGTCAGTTTAGGATTTACACATTCATAAAGCATTTGACATTTTTTGTCATACAAAGGTTTTCTCAGGGTGAATCACTGCTTAAACAAAAGAGACTTTAGATGATTACCATTTAATGGGGACTTGTTGGCTTGCCATCTACTTTTTAAGCCATTTACATATAGGTACAAAAAATGTAAGTACAGAATTATTTGAAGAAATGGAAAATAGAAATAAACTAAATGTCAAATGAAAGCATTGAATCAAATGACAGTATATCTATATGATTAAAAAAAACAAAAAAGTTTACACAATCATGAATGTTATAAGCATAGAAATATCTCCTAAAGTGGTTGAATGAAAATTTTATACAGAAAAAAGTATATGCAGCAAAATCTTTATTTCCACAAAAACAATAGCAATATATGAATGCATGTGTGCAAATATATGAGAATGCATATTTATACATACATATATACACATACACTCATATACACACAAGTATGCATTTATATGTGGATACATATATGTATATATACACATATACACAATTTGTGTTAAAATGTTAATTTGGGGAATAGGGAAATAGAACACAGGTGATTTTTAAATATTCTTATTTTCTATTCTATAGTTTTTTTTTCTTAAGTAGAAAATAACTTATTTTGTAAATGTCCAAATACTTTGCCATCTAGATAATATTCCACTGTGTCTGATAACCCAACCCTCACTATCTACCCTGAACCATCAGACTAATGGGAACAGTGCTGGCGTCTGCACACAACTAGCCCTTTAGCTGGGAAGGGGCCACATCCTGAGTGTACACTCTCCCAGAGACAAGGGCAAGAGAAGGTAAATGTTGAACAGGACAGCTTTGCTTTGTTTCTCCTGGCACCTCCTTTGTTTAAGAGTTAATAGGTTGACTAAAACAGCTCTTCACCCTTGGACTTTAGAGAGAAAAATCACATAACTATACTAAACGATCCTACATTCAGGGATGAGTATAGGGTAGAGGCTGGGAAAACAGCATGAAAGAGTCAGGTTGGGTTGTTCCAACTTTCACTGATTTTATTTTGTAATTTTAGGGACACTAAGTGAGACCTCTTGCTTCAGATTCAGATACCTTCCTCCCAAAGCCAGAATCTTTGTAAAAGCAGACAGTGGGAAAGGAGCTCTGTGGCTGTCCCTTCCCATCTCTCCCACTCTCATCTCTGACAGGCAGCATGGTGATTTAACTGTCAGACACTAAGTGGCACATCTTCTTTCACAAGGCTCCACAGACCACTCCATAAACTGACAAAAGAATATAACAAACAAACAAACAAGTGCCTGAACGCTTTTGCATTGCCATGGCAACTAGCGTGGCTTTCCCAAACTCACCAGGTCAAAGATATTTCGCCAAATAAGAGAATGTAGCTAACAACACACCTGATACCTTATTAATTCTTTTGTATATACCTGATCAATGTTTACAAAAGCAGCCAGTCAAAGCTAACTATGACCATGTCACAACTACTATCCTGAACTTGGAAGCCTGGGCAGTAGCTTTTTACTCTTAATTTTGAGTGAGCAGAGATGTCAGGCTGGTCCATTCAACAGGCATTTATGGAATTCAGTTTCCCCCCATATAAAATGCAGCACCTACATATATGAGGCATGAGCAGTTTCACCTTATAAGTAGATAAGGTCTGGAGCAAAGATGGGGAAGGGGTGTAGGGGAAAGGAGAATATCTATCTGTGTGCCCCATATCAAGTCTCCTTTCAGACTCTGATATGGTTTGGCTCTGTGTCCCTACCCAAATCTCATCTCTAATTGTAATCTCCATAATCACCACATGTCAAGAGAAGGACCTGATAGGAGGTAACTGGATCATGGGGGTGTTTTCCCCATGCTGTTCTCATGACAGTGAGTGAGATCTCATGAGATCTAATAGTTTTATGAGGTTTAACAGTTACTCCTTCACACAATCTCTCTCAACTGCCACCATGTAAGATGTGCCCACTTCCCCTTCCACCATGATTGTAAGTTTCCTGAGGCCTCCCTGGCCATGTGGAACTGTGAGAAATTAAACCTCTTTTCTTTACAAATTATACAGTCTCAGGCAGTTCTTTATAGCAGTGTGAAAGCAGACTAACACAGACTCCCATCAGAAATCAGAAGTCTGTAAACACTGAAGGGGCCACGGGTCCACACTTGGTTTCCAGCATTTGATGTAGTCAGAAAGGTGAGGACAACCCTGAGCCTTTTCTGAGTAGCAATAGTACCAGTACTCTGGTGGGATGGTAAGAGGGTATCTTAGTTACGAAGGAGCTGGGTGTGCTGGTTGCTGGTCATGGTGCCCAGTGTGTGTCCAACTGGTTAAAGCAATGTCCACTTCCAAAGTAAAATTATCGTCTGGTCACCGTTGATGTCAAGCTCTCTAGTCCTACCATTAATTCAGAAGACACAAGAGCAGGAAGGTCAGCTTAAGAAAAGGACACTGTTGGTGGTACTGCAAACTGGTAAAATTTTCCTTGAGGGCAGTTTTCTAATACATATCAAACACCATTAACATTCCAGAGCCTTTGACCTAGGTATTACAATTAAAGAATTTATTCTAAAGAAAGGATCCTAGATGTACACATGGATATAGCAAAGATATTAATTGCAGGGCTGTTTACAATAGGGAAACATTGCAAACAACCTGAAAGTTCAATATGAGACAGGCATTAAGTTTTAGTACAGTCACACAAAGGAATTTCAGGCAGCCATTAAAAGGGCTGTAGGAAAACTTTTATACTACTATACTAAGTGAAGAGTGGGTTTTTAAACATAAAATATAAATGTAGGCATATGAATAGCTAGAAGGCTATACATCGAAATAATAAAAATCATCTCTGAGTGGCTTCATTGTGGACATTTTTTTCATTTATCAAGTTGGCTACAATAAAATGCTATTACATAAGTTAAAAAATAAGGGAAGCTTTTAAAAAAGGAAATAAGAGAAAGAACATACATTGGCTCCATCCTGTTCCCAGAAAAGTATATGCAAATATAAGATAACCAATTGACTTTTAATCTATCTCCTCAAAGAGTCATGAATTGGACTAATGTGCTGGAAAATGGGCTGTTTTCATTAATTCATTCAGTATTTACTAATTTCCTCCTATTTACAACATTGAGGTGCTGCACAGACTGTGGAGGTAGGGGAGCCACTGAAAGCCCTGGAGGCAAGGAATTAACATGCTATCTGCACGTGCATTGGAATGGGGCACTCCAGAGGCAGGAAGGCAAGTATATTCATTTTCTTTTGCTGCTGTAGCAAATTATCACAAACTTACTAGCTTAAAATGGTACGCATTTATTATCTTATAGTTCTTTTGGTCAGAAGTCCAAAATGGGTCTCACCGAGCTAAGAACAAGGTGTCGGCCAGGCTGCATTCCATTCTGGAGGCACTAAAAGAGAATCCATTTCCTTATCTTTTCCTGCCTCTACGAGTGGCTCAAATTCCTTAGTTCACGGTCCCTTTCTCTATGTTCAAAGCCAGCGGCAATAGCTACTGGAGTTCTTCTTAGATCACATTACTCTGACCTCCACTTGCATAGACGCTTGTAATTTTATTGGTCCCACCTGGACAACCCAGCATCCTCTCCCTATTTAAAGACCAGTTGATTAGCAACTTTAATTACCCATTGCCATGTAACTAACATATTCACAGGTCCTGGGGATTAAGATGTGAACATCTTGAGGAGATGTGGGGCACTATTTGGCCTACTAGAACCAGTCAAAAATCATTACAGTGATCCAGATGAGAGCTAGAAGGATGGCAATGGAAGGGGTGGAGAAGGCAGTTCCATCAGATATCAACGTTGAAACTTCTAGGATTTGGTGGTGGTCAGATAGTGCAGCATAGCTGCCAGGTGACAGCTGTTACCACTCACAGAGACCTGGAACACAGGCCAAGGACCAGGTGAGGGAGAGAGAGAATGGGATACACATGCAGAACTGGAGGTTCTCATGGGACATCTGGGTAGACATGGCTCTGTGAACAGGTGGTCTGGAGGGAGGTCTGGCTGGAGAAAAAGAAATAGGATACAGCGGCATAAAACTCATGGATAAAGTGAGAGATATGAGATCAAGCTGTCTGCTCTGATATGAATCACACAGAAAGAACAGAAAAGCCTGTCTTTATTAATATAAGCATCTTGTACTCAGTATCCACAGGTTTAGAAGCCCTAGATAAGATGTGAGCACCACATGGGTCAGGAAGGATTATTCTCAAGGTGGATTAAGCAAGCTGGCCCCTTCCTTGCTCAGTTAAAGCCATAGGGAAAAGTGCCTTATGTTTCCACAGCTTTAAAGTACTTCTGTAACTTAACCACACCATGTAACTGCCTTATATATAAATCCACTGAGTAAACTATATTATGCAAAGGCTATACTGTATTTCAGCAGTCTTACCGACTTTTTCAGCCTTTTAAAAAAAGGCAATTGAGCAACATTTAAAACCATATTGAAGCTATCAAAAGTTTTCAATCACTCCGATAAACAATTTTGAAACTCCTTTGCTATGATATTACCCTTTTAGAAACATGCATGGGGAAAAATGAGAAAACCAATTTGATCACCCAAACTCAGCTTCTCACAACACATTCTCCAGAGACATCAATGCTCCAGCAATGCAGTAGAAACAAACGCCTAAGATATTTCAGACATGCCTTCACTGTAAATTCAGGGATCAAAGACAAAAGAAAAAAGTTGTATCAATTTTGGTTTTGCCCAACTACTGCTTAAACAAGTATTCTTTCCTGAAACATTTAAAGTCCAGAAATAGGGGGGTAGGTGGTGCTAGGCACAACCCCCAGGTTAATATCCCTTATACAGCCCTTGGTGAATCTCTCCTCACCTGACTTTACAGACAACATAAACCTGCACCCTCCCTTACAAACAACATAAACGCCTTCCTCTGTTCCTGTCCATCTCTCTGTGTGAAACTTTGTAAACACTTAGAATTTTATTTCATCACCACAATTCAAACCTCCAGCAATTGCAACAGGGTTTTTCTAGTCTGCCAAACCTGAGAGGTTAGTGAGCAGGCTTGACCAACACGTTTCACAGAAGCTGCTCCACCAGCTGTTACCGAGATGCACTGAGCATAGCTAGAAGAACTGGCTACATAAAAATAGCCTGAACTGTCTTTGCTAGTAATCCCTGGATCACTCTTCCTTTGGGCCTCAGAATGGAAAGAAAAACTGAACTAAGCCAGTGCTAAAGAGGTGAACCAGCAAAAATGTGTTCAGCCTGAGGATTTTTCATAGATATTTAGCAATGTTCCTGCTCCATGGTACAAAGTGAATTTTCCCCTCCACACACAGGTTGTCACTAATGACTATGCACACAAGAAGTGTCAGGCTTATGCCTACTAAATCACCTTTCTTCCTGCAGGAGATGGTGCTTTGGGACGTGCTTTTTTCCATATTTATGTACTTATCCTCATTATCGTGCTCCTGATAACAAGCTGTGTGTTATGCCCTAGCCTCAAAAGGAAATAATGCTCAGTTCTTAACCCAGGTTATTTAAAAAATAACCAGACGCCTCAAGTGTGCTTGTGAACAAAAAAGTAGCCGACATCTACAGACTTAAGCCCCTCTAATAGCAAAGAAGCAAGCTTGGCAAAGGAGAACAAAATGTAATTGCCACTACCTGTTTCTGCCAATCCCAGAAGACTGGGCTTCTCACCTAGGTGTAAAAGAATCAGGTAGCCATAAATGCCAGATCATGTTGCCATGGGATTTCTGGTGACTAGAGATCACTAATCCTACTACACCCTCTCTTTGCTAGGTATTCAGACACACAGAAAAGGACGCCATACATAGGCTTACTTAGCTCAAAGATGTATGCCAAGGTCAAGACTACGTGAAAAGCTGAAAACAAGCACAAGAGATCAAAATTTTGGTTATATCCTTTTTTCCTGCCCATTGCTCCTCTGCAAACAGATTTCTAGCACCTACTTTCTTTAAGTACATGCCCCTGATGTCCATTCCTATCTCTTAAGAGGACAAAGCAAATCAATTCCACTGCAGCTCCAGTCAGCATCCCTTCCCCTCCTTCCCACCTCCAGACTCTGTCTAGCTCCACCTTTCAACCCCTCCATTTCCTATAATGCTTGGGTGAACAGACCCATAAAGAGGTTTGAACTTGCAACAACAGGAGTCTCAAATTAAGAGAAAACAAATAGGTTAAATATCAAACTTACACTATTACTGTTCTTATACTATTTTCAAAGTAAACTGGCTCCTTCTCTCAGAACACCAAAGTTAGCCTAAGAATTGTTCAGAACAACCAACTTACCCAGCTCTCTGTAATTTTCACAACTGCAAAGCAAGTTAAACCAGACGTGATAGTTCCTTGAGAAAGCTGATTCAATTGAGGCTACCTAATATTTCCTGGAAAAAGCACCTCTACCTCCTTTTCTGACACTAGGTTATTGATTTTTTCTAACTCTAGGTCATAATAACTTCTTGCCCTCCTTGGAGTTAATAATACGCACCCCAACTGTGCAAAACAGCAGTTCCCACCTAGCAGGGGTCAAGGAAAGCCAGCTGCTTTGTTGACTGTGAAACTCACCAAAGGAATGTTTGCTAAAGAGGAGGTAGAGAAACTGGTCTGACTCACCATGATAGCTATTAAAACCTTCTGCCTTAATAATTTAATCATTTTAAAAAATACATAACCACCTGTTCAATGGCTTTATTAGTTTTGTCTTTATGGGAAAAAAAATATCCTGATAAATTTGCTGCAAATTATTATTCAATTGCTATCAAACTGTAAGTAATTGTTCCCTTTAGGGAATAGATATAATTTGCTACCCTGACTAAACTCTGACTCTGGCCATAAATATTTTGGTTAATCATAAAAGTGCTTTCTCTTATTTGTGCCTACAGCTCCTACAATATAACACAAGTGCAGGATCACAGCTGGGATGCTGATGAAGACAAAATGCCTTGTCTCCTGTGAATATCGTAACCTGGAATAAAAATACATTACTTCCCAAGTATTCATCACTCATTTTTTCTCTGAATAGCTTTACAGAGCCTCAGGCTGAGATGAAGTCATGCTTCCTGGAATTCAAAACCAAGAGGGTCACAGAAGCTAAAAATCACTAAGCTTTTGCATGGTAAAACTGTGAAGCCAGAGGCAATAGCTGGGCTGTTACTTTGTGAAAACTAAAAATGTGAAGTTATGTGGGATGAAGGACCACTGTTGCTGAGTTGTAACAGATTTTTAATTCTCCTGCTTCATACAGGAGGAGTCCTATAATTACAGCTGAGACATTGTTATAGGATGTCTAATTAGTCTATTTTACCTAAGTAAAAAAATGCTAGTATTTTATTTCTATACATTAAAAAAAAAAAGCATAGAAACTCAGAGTTATAAAAGATCCCACCATGGTAGTTTTTATCTCTGGAGCTAAGAACACTCTCTGTAATTGAAAGCCCTAAACTCTCTCCTGGGCGGGGTGGGGAGTGGAGAGCGAGGGGGAGGGGAACACACAAACAAAATCTTGTAAATATATTCAAAGAATGTAATCATGCCCCCTTAAAATTTGTCTAAAGAGCCCTCTGAGGTCCTCAAAATCCAGGTTAAGAATTTCCACTGCAGAGGTAATATCTGGCCACTGCCTCAGTCCAATTCTCCAACCAGGCCAATACAGAAAAACAGTACCTCTTTCACATTATGGCTCTTTAAAGAGTCGAAGGTGCTATCCTTCCAACTGACATTGATTAGACATGATTTTTACATTCTTATTCTCCCGGTCATCTAAGTCTCTTCCCAAAGCACAGAAGAATGTTCTGGAAAATGAAAGAGCATGCCTCGAATTGAGTTCCCCCATCACTCATCCCCCATATCTGTATGACTGAACTCTCACCAGCTAGGGGTGTTGTAGAGAAGATGCAAGAATCCAGAGGACAACTGGCATAAGTGGCCTTCAAAAGGCCTCTGGATCATTCGCCACTCCAATCTTAGATGTCGTGACTAAATTATATTCCAGGGTCTGTTTGTCTCTGTCCTTCACTGCGGTGGCACTAAAAACTAAACACTGTTTCCCATGAGTTTCAACCAGGCAGAGCACATACTCTAACTATGACTCTTTGTGTTAATTTGGGCTGAGTAAACGTTATTTTTAGCCCAAAGAAAGGAAATTTTTCTAGCATCTAATGTCTAGATTTTTTAGGGGTCACAACTTGACTCCTATTGAGTTCTCAGTCTATGAAACCCCGATATCTCCTACACATCTGCTGCTAAGTCCCAGCACTCACCATTCCTGGTGACTCATTTAATCATTTAGACCGTACATTCTTATTGACAGCATGCCATGTCCCAAGCATATTCCAGACATACGGCCAGGATTAAGGCAGAAGTCCCTGCCTCATAGAGTTTACACAGTGGTCTTACACAATCTGAACCATGACCCTGGTCCTAGATTTTCCAAGTTTTCCTTTGGTTTTACATTCTTGTGAAATCTCCACCTTTTCCTTAAGGCAAAAATACCACCAGTTGTGTGTAGGCCTCACACAGCTTTTAGATAATTCTTCCAGGAATTATCTCTTGCCTTCAAGGTAAGAGATCCTGACTTATTCAATTTAGGCGAAAAGGGAGAGGAACATAATCATTGCAACATAAGATGTTAGAAGAAAATAAGGCAAAAACATAAAATATGGTCAAAATAAAGCCTAACCATGAAATTTTAATAAGAGAATGCATGTTCTCTGCACACGTGTTCTCTGTACAAGGAGAACTGTATAATTGTGCATTTCTAAAAATCTTAAAGAAGAAGAAACCCCCTTTTTTGTACATTAATTACAATGACTAAGCAATGCTAAATAAATAGTTTCTGAAGTAATCTTGAAAAGTATTTGTTTTCCACATGTTAATGCTGAGAATATAATTAGCTACTTAAAAGCAAATGCTAGTATACCATTTTGTGTCCACACTGAACACTCTTTGCACAACACATGATTTGATATAATCTATGCCAAGATTTTCTTCTACAATCACAAATTAACTAAAACTGGCCACAGGAATTCCTTTCTTACTGCCAGAAAGCTCTCTTTTCAGGCTTAACACTTTCCAACATGAGCATAAAGACCCATCCCAGGTGTCAGTAGCTGAAAGGAGGGAAAGAGGGAAGGAAGAGAGTTGAAAAAGCAATTGAAGAAATGTCTTACTATCAGAATCTACGCTAGGTTACCATGCCGGAGACTGCCCCCCAGTGTTCATTATTTCTTTCTTCCTTAGTAATAGAACCACCAGCATTTAACTAGGCCAATGGCTGGGCCAAATCAAGAGGGTGCGTCCCAGCACCTCTAACTGGATGAAACCTTATAACTAATGATTGGCAAATGAGATGTAAGTGTACGTTTTATAGGCAACTTTGAGATGTGTTAAAGACGGTGAAGCAACGAGACAGAAGCAGCCTGGGTCCCTAAGGATCAAGAAGCTAACACAATGACCCAAAACTCAAGTGCCTGTGGACTTTGCTTACATGATAGAGAAATAAACTAATTTGTTACAGGCACCATAATTTGGGGTTTTCTGTCACTTGTGGTTGAATTTAGTCTAACTGATACAGCAAATTTATTTAATCCATACACTATTTCTATCATTTTACATAATAAGAAACTGAGGAATATTGCTGCTAGGTCTCTCATAAGCAAAAGGGTTCCCTACAGGGAAAGAAAAACATGGTAGTATAGTATAAGAAAAAAAGAAGCACAACATGGTGCAATGTGTAGACAATAGCACCAACTAGATTGTTATAAAAGGTTTTTATATAGAATTTGGAGGGTTAAATGGATAGTCAAACCAAGATTTCATTCAGGTACTTGATTTAATAATGAAAAGGAAATACACCCTAGTTGTGAATGCATAACACACTAGTTGGTTACATCCTAAATTGCTGCTGCTGCTGCTACAAACACTTCTACTCTCCAGTTAAACTGCAATGAAGTCTCCAAGCCTTGATTAACAATTTCATCTGAAAGACAACGCTAAACTTTACATATCATAATATGGACATCCAGGGATTATCTTGGCTCTGAGGTCTCATCTACCCTCAAATAATCTCAGAGACCTCCAAATCATTGGAGGCTCTGGGGTGATTTGTTTTAATAATCTCAATAAATACACTTCACCCAATTTAACCCCACCTTTGTATTTCTCCATGGCCCCTAGCACAGGGTTAGGTGTAATCAAGGTCATCAAAAACAGTGATTTAAAGAGACTGTCTACTATGCAAGACTTACCACTTCAACTTTTATGTCAAAATAACTTTCGTGTCTCCATGTCTCTTTCCTGTCATCCTGATTTAGCATAGACAGTGATCTTTCATGTATAGCACTTTGTAAGTATTAACTTAGCCTGAGATTTACCTTTTAAGGGAAACTATTGATTTCTACAAACAAAAAAGACTGACAGCAGTCACAAAATACATTCATTGTGATCTTAATGAAGAATGTAGTCTTATAATCATTTTTGTCAACATGGTTTTAAAGCGAAGTCAAATTCCTATTAATAAGTTGGTTTTGAATCTTTATAAAGACATGACAGCATGATTCTCAAGAACTTTCAAAAAGAAATACTGGATAATTAAGTTGTAACAGTCAAATCCTTAAACTCAAAATTCATTTCCATTTGTCTCACACAGACATTTAACTGCAGTGTGTCCCCACAACTTCAGTAGAATGTTCAGAGGCTATCAATAAAGTTTCCCTCCAGATATTACTAGGGCACCTATTCAGAAACAACTGTAAAACAAACGGCTTGAAATGTTTCCTCTCGCTCACTGGCCAAAACACAGGAAGGGATTGTCATCTAGTGGTGAGGTCAGGAAATAAGAGATTTGGGGAAGAGAGATTTGAGTTCCTGGAATGGTTGCCTAATTCTGTCAATAGAGAAACCAAGGAATAGAAATCAATACAATTTATCACCCAGAACAATGCAAGTCAAGCCACATGGCTGCATTTAGTCCTAACTGGTATAGCAAATTTATTTTTTACATAATAAGAAAGTGAAGAATCATTCTGCTAAAAAAGGCAGAGAGAGTGACAGAGTTGTTAAGTTGTACTGATATATTTCTTATGAATGAGTTTGGTGCCATAGTTCCATAATTTGTAACCCAAATAATTGGAATATTCTCGTGGTGCCCTAATTACTTTCTACATAATATTCCTAAGGGCCATTCTCTTCCAGCCTTCCATGATGAGCAGAAACAATGTTATACAAATAGTATACTTCTTTCTAACACTAGTTTCATTGCCACCCATGCAAATTTATAAATCTTTTTTTTTTTAACTTTAAGTTCAGGGGTACATGTGCAAGTTTGTAAATTCAAGGTAGGTAACTGCAAGTCACAAGGGTTTGCTGCACATATTATTTTGTCACTCAGGTACTAGGCCTAGTACCCAACAGTTATTTTTTCTGATCCTCTCTCTCCTCATACTCTGTCCTCTCAAGTGGGCTCCAGTATCTGTTGTTCCCCTCTTTGTGTCCATGAGTTCTCATTATTTATCTCCCACTTATAAGCAAGAAGATGCAGTATTTGGTTGTCTGTTCCTGAGTTAATTTGCTAAGGATAATGGACTCCAGCTCGATCCATGTTCCTGCAAAAGATATAATCTCATTCTTTTTATGGCTACATAGTATTCTGCATTGTATATGAACCACATTTTTTAATCCAATCTGCCACTGATGGGCATTTAGGTTGATTCTGTGTCTTTGCTATTGTTAATAGTGCTGCAATGAACAGACATATGCATGTGACTTTGTGGTAGAACAATTCATATTTCATTGGGTATCTCTTCACACAAGGCACTAAGTTGAGCCCTAAGTATGCTCTTTCTTTTGAGATTGTAGCATTGACAATTAAATACGTGCCAGATAGTCTCATTTTAGACATAAGAACCCTGGGCCCATTTTAAAGCCAAGCAAAAAGCTCACAGAAGTATTTGCTTGGGGTAAAACAGCTAGTATTTTATTGAAGCTAAGACTTGAAACCAGGTCTGTCTGCTGCAAAATCCTTTCTCTTAATCACTGCACTATGACTGGCTCTTTCATCCCACTTGCAATAGGACATGTGCTTTGAGGTGGTTGCCCCATAGGTGACAGTCTGCTACCTGTTCGCTCTCTCGTGCTGGGTTCCCCATGTGACTAATGACAACTAGCAGAGTACCTGGCTTGAGTTAAACATCATTGAAACAGAAGAGGCCAAACAAAATGGTTCTTCTGTGGCTCCTGAGCCCTTTACTCTAGTCAGCAAAGCTACCAGGGCTCAGAGCAAGAGCTCACAACCCAAGGTGACACCAGTCAATATGGAATACAGACATCTAAGGAAAGAACTGAGAAAGAATACATAGACAGGGCAGACACGAAATTAAATATTGACACTGCCTCCAGAGCAAAGGTTACGAATATAACAGAAACACAGAAGTTTCCTGCTACAGAGAATGAGACTGGGAAAATGGTCCCCTCGCTTATGATGAGTAACAGAAGGCTCCTGGAAGGATACTTTCCGGTGCTGTCAGGATGAGAAAGTGGCTCATGGTCTTTGCAATAAGGAGCAATGGAGTTAGACCTGATTCAAAAGGCAAAGTGACATCCTGGGCAGAAGGAGAAGGTTCCAAGAAAACCCACTGCTGCAGGAACATGAGTTATATGACAATAATTAAGCAAAACAGGAGCATTTATTCAGTCCAGCTCTAAGTCTGTGAAGGCTTACTGTGCCAGGTTCTGTGCTAGATGCTGAGGGAACAAAGATGAAGAAGTCAGTGCATATTAGCCAAAGGAGGCAAGAGACAAATGTAGGTTTAATCATTACATGTTAACTACTACGCTGGAAGTGGGCACAGAGAACAGGGCGACACAGGGGAGGGTTTCCTCTGTCAGCCTGGAAGTCTGAGGAGAGTTCACCAAAAATAACCCTGAGGATTTTTAGTTGCTTAACCTAGTAGTTATGAGAATCTGGAGTCAGACTGTAAAGGGTCACATCCTGTTTCTACCACTTTACTGCTTTTTAATTTAGACAATACTGCTACTTAAACTTTCTGGGCCTCAATTTCTTTACCTGCAAAATGGAAACAGAATAGTATCTATTTAATGAGGGTGTTATAAAGATTAAAGCTTAAAGGGGAGTCTGACACATCCGGTAAATAATCAACAAGTCACCTTTTGTATTGCTGAACAGAAGAATAAACATTCATTCAAAAATGAATGAATTCAACAATTCGGGGGTGAGGGAAATCAAGAGGAAGTCTGTGTTGAAATGGCATTGTCTCAAGTGTCTGCAATGCTGATGGGACACCCCAGTAAATGTTTCTAAAGACAGGCCTGGACCTAGAGATATAAATTTGAGAATCATCGAGTGGTTGTAGTCATGGAAGTGGATGAGATCATCTAAGAAGAGAGAGGACAGAGAGAAAGGTTAAAACCAAGTTCTTCATCACACACTGGGGCCTGTCAGGGGGGTAGGGGACAAGGGGAAGGAGAGGATAAGGACAAATACCTAATACATGCAGGGCTTAAAACCTAGATGACTGGTTGACAGGTGAAGGGCAGCAAAGCACCATGGCACGTGTAAACCTATTAACAAACCTGCATGTTCTGCGCATGTAACCCAGAACTTAAGGTAAAATATATTTTTAAAAAACCAAGTTCTTAACACCTGAAACACTTAGAATCAGGACAGGAAGGGAAACAGCAAAGGATAATAAAAAGGTAGGAGGAAGCAACCAACAAGGTAGGAAGAAAAACAGGTGCATGGTAACCAGATGAATAAGAGGCCAAAGGACCAGCATCAGCAAGGTACAGGCGTGTGAAACAGCAATGTGTGTATGTCGGGGTCCTGGAGCATGCAGAAACGTCCAGCAGTTCAATACTGTCTCAGCATAAATTGAGAGGCAGTGGGAAGATGACAACTGAGATATAAGGAAAGCAGAGGGTGATAAAATGTGTATCAAGGATTTGAGATGATTAAATCATCTCAGAGGCTTGGGGAGGTTTTCACCAGGACAGAGTTCTGGCCAAGTTCTGGCATGTCAGACTGCTTTTTCTAGCAGCTATCAGGATGATGTCTATGGGAAGCAAAATAATGCCCCTTCTCCCCATATGTCTATGTCCTAATCCCTGGAACCCTTTGCTAGGATAGGTTACATGGCAGGGGAATAGTGCAAGTGGAATTAAGGTTGCTAATCAGATGACCTTAAAATAGGGAAATTATACTGAATTATCCAGATGGGTCCAATGGATTCACAAGGGTTCTTAAAACAGGGAGAGGAAATCAGATAAAAAGCGAAATGGCAGTATGAGAACTCAACCCACTATTGCTGACTTTGATGACGGAGGAAGACACCATAAGCCAAGGAAGGTGGGTAGCCTCTAGAAGCCAGAAATGGCAAGAAAACAGATTCTTTCCTAGAGCCTCCAGAGACGAGTACCATTCTGCTGACACCTTGATTTTATCCCAGGGAGAGGAGTCTCAGACTTTTGAATCACGAACTGCATGATAATAAATTTGTGTACCTTTGCACCATAAGTTTGTGGTAATTTGTTACATCAGCAATAAGAAACTAGCACAATGTCCTTAAGAAGTAAAATACTAGAAGCAGAGAACCCGACTAGGAGGCTGTTACATTCGTGCAGAGGAGAGATGATGAAGATCTGTCTTAGGAAAATGGGACAGGGTAGAGAAGAGTGTCTACTGTTTATCTGTTCTTGTACTTCGCAACATATTTCTATCACATTTCTAACAGGTCTAATAATGGAACACAGGTTTTGAAGCCAAGTTAAAATATATGCCCGCTGGAGAAATACCTGCCTAATGAATTGAACTGGAAGCTACTGCCAAAGGCAGGTTAAAAGAGTCATGAACCTTTAAGACTGCACCCCAGGACCTGTCTCTTCTATGAATCCTCCCCATATGTTGGGTTTAGTCTTATATCATTTCCAAAAGTTAGTAAAATGTTTTTCTAACTCCTGATTCTCTCCTCTACATTTCCCTGACACCTAGAAATGCTTTGCCTATATGCTTGCAGCACTAATAATTTTCTCTCTCAGGAGGTACCTTCTGCTTCTGTTTTTCCACACAAGTAATTCATATTCATTGTAGAAAAATCAGAACACAAACAAGAATGTAAATCATCCATGATTCCCACCCCACCCCCCAGAGATAACCATTTTTTGTATTTTCAGAGCTATCTTTGAGAATGTTATATTAATATTTATACATATTCATGCATTTTATTTTTAAAAGTAGAATCATACTCTTATGAAACATCATGCTTTTCTTGCCAGGCAATATATTATGAATCCTTTCATGAATATAAATAAACATTTAAAATATAATTCTTAAAGGCTACTAAATATTTTCAACATAAGAATATACCATCATTTATTCACTCAGTCCCCTCATCACTGGACATTGGCTTTATTATTTCTTTATTCTCCCATCTTCTGTATTCTCTCTTTTTTCTTCCAGATGCTTACGGCCATCAGCATCTGTTGCCTTTAGGGCAGCCATGCTACAGTATACGGCTCCTACCCCCATGGTTGCTCTGGGCAGATGCTTTGGTTCCAGGCTGCTATATTCCTGCCCCCCAACCCCCAGTATGATTGATTACTTAGATCTCCAGGTCCTTCTAACCAGGACACTGGATAATGACACAAAAGTATGTTTAAAACAGAACAACAAACTTGACCTTTGTTAATGTTAATAGTGGCCAGCAAGATATATCAATTTGAAAATGGCTTCTTGCCAAAGCTCTGGTTACTAAAAGTTCCATACCTTATGATTCCTGATATAGGTTGACCATCTCTAATTCAAAAATCTGAAATGCTCCAAAATTCAAAACTCTCTGAACACCGACAGGACACCACAAAGGTGGCTGAGATAGTGACACCCTTGCTTTCTGATTGTTCTGTATACACAAACTTCATTTCATGCACAAACAACATTTAAAATATTGTTTAAGATTACCTTCAGATTAGGTGTATAAAGCATATATGAAACATAAATGAATTTCATGTTTAGACTTGGGTCCCATCCCCAAAATGTCTCATTATGTATATGCAAATATTCCAAAAGCCAAAACACTCTGCTCCCAAGCACTTCAGATAAGGAATACTCAACCTATAGTTTATAGTTCTGTGTTTGTTTATAATGAGAACAGCCTTGCTACATAGTAGTTCTGATCTCATTTGCAAGTGACAAAAAAAAAATCCAACTCAAGTACCTTTAAGCAACAAAAGTTGTTTCACACAACTTAAAATCAGATATAATCAGATCTAGAAGCTCACACAGTATCAAGAAGCTGCCCTCCTTGACCTCCTGACTCTGCTTTTAATTGCACTGGCTTTACATTCTGGTACGAAACATTTCCCCTTAAGGGGTAACTAGGCTTCTATGATCACAGCTCCAAGTGTAGTAGAAGATAGCTTCCTTCCTCAATATGCTCCCCACAGAAAATCTTAGAACTGGCTCTTATTGGACCAATGGGCTTATTTACTTGTCTCTGAACCAGTCAATCCCTGTGGCCCAGAGGACGAATAGGCCATTGATTTGATTCATCATAAGCCTCCCATGCTGTGTACTAAGTATGGCCAAAGAGACAGGGTACAATTACCAGGAGGGAAATAGATGCTGTGTAAACAAAGCAATAGACATCCATGCAAGGATGAACTCCCCAAGACAGTGATCTTCACAAGATCACAAACCCATCTGAGAATCTCAGTATGGAGATTCTTCAAAAAAACTAAAGATAGACCTACCATATTATCCAGCAATCTCACTGCTGGATATATATCCAAAGGAAAGCAAATCAGTATGTTGACGAGATAGCTGCATTCTCATGTTTATTGCAGCACTATTCATAATAGTCAAAATATGAAATCAACCTAAGTGTCCATCAACAGATGAATGGATAAAGAAAATGTGTCATTATATACACAATAAAGACAAATATTTCATGTTCTCACTCATATGTGGGAGCTAAAAAAGAAAAGTGGATCTCATGGAGGTAGAGAGTAGAATGCTGGTTACCAGAGGCTGGGAAGGATAGGGGAGAGGAGATGAAGAGAGGCTGATTAATGAGTCCAGTACAGTTGGGTAAAAGGAATAGGTTCTACTGTTTAATAGCACAGTAGGATTGCTATTGTTATCAATAATTTATGGCACATTTCAAAATAGCTAGAAGATTTGGAAGGTTCTTAACACAAAGAAATGACAAATGTTTGAGGTGATGGATATCCTGTTTTTGAGGTGATGGGTATTTCATCATTATACACAGTATGCATGTATCAAAATATCACATGTGCCCCATAAATATTTGCAACTATTACTTATCAATAAAAAAATAAATCTCAGGGGGAAAAAGCCTTCTGAGAATCTAATATAAGCTCTCCATGGAGAAAAATGAGCACACAGAAACACAGAAGATTGCACATACAATGCATCTGTGAACTGGACACTTATTTTCTTCACCTAGGCAGAATATAAAAGCAGCCTTATAAAAAGTCATGTTTCTCATTCATTTTTCATGAAAAAAAGTAATGGGTATTTCCTGAACAAAGATTGAAATAAATCCAAATTTTGCTCCACAAAAGAAAATCTGCTCAAAGCTAAATTTCAATGAGAAGGTTGAAGTTATGTGATTTTGGAATTATAAAATGGTTTTCAAATAGAATGCAAGTCATCTTTAATATTTAAACAACTTTGCATTTTGATAGCAACTAGTCCTGAAAAAGAATAATGATTAAAGACAGGCAGCAGCAAAGAATCAAAGTGTGTCTTTCACCTGGACAGACAGGAAACATTGTTATCAAGGAACACAAGAATGTTCCAAGATGTAGGCTGAATTCATATTGTACTGTTTCTTTTGTCCTCAAACTCATGAGATCATCTTTGGCAAAGACCATATCACGGATGCACTGATGTCAGCAGTGAAAGGATTAATCATCCATGCTTTAATGTAAAGGTCTTCTAAGTAGAAGCAACCTTCAAATGAGTTCTTCAGCATTTCCAGATGTCTGGAGATTTCTGACCATAGAAAGATCAATTGACAAAGCATAGTCACAATGAACACCAACACACATGAGCAATGTTTTCAGCAGTGAACCTTATATAGCTATCTATTTCTTTTAGAGTAGAAATCTGTTCAAAAACAATTATCCATCACAGTATGTGTTGAGAAGTAAAAATGTATACCTAATAAACGTATGTATACACATACATGCAGATTTAAAACAGAAACCAATGAAGAATTAACTCTTCACTCCCCAATGACTTCAAATGGGTTATTATTTTTTAAAAAATTGTCCTAAACTTGTTCCTATAGTTCAAAATTCAATGTTTCAAAAATTTGATGTCTGTAAATTCAAAGAATTTCTGGCAGTAGGGAGTTTTATGTTTCTAGTTCATGGCTATGTCATGTATGTACACATCTATATTACATATTACTCAATTATATGGATGTGTGTGCTGTTTTAAAAAAATATATTCAATCTTCTTCAAATATAAGTACCTTGAGAACAGGGTCTTCGTTGCCATCACTGCTATATCCTTCTTGGCCAAAAATGTAAAGCCATGTTCATCTATCCACTTTACCACCCAAAAAAAGGCAAATATATTTTGTTCACCATCTGGCTATCCTCATTGTCCTTATGAAACTCAGAATATGAGAGGAAAAGAGAGGTATCGTGTACTGTCACCCCACAACTACAAATTTATGAAAAAAATGAGTGGGTTGAGGCATGGAGAGTGATAGGAGCTATTCTTCTAGACTATGTGATTAGGAGCACAGTAGATAAGGCAGGAGTTGGAGGAGATGAGGCTGGAGAAGATCATGTACATCCTACGGGACATGGTAAGAATTTGGATCTGATTCCAGGTATAACTGGAAACTAGCAGAGGGTTTTAAGCCATAGTGTAACAAGGCCTAATTTATAGTGTTCAAGGCTTAGTTTGCTGCTGTCCGGAGAACAGGCTAAAAGGGGCAAGGCTAGAAGAAGGGAAATTACTTAGGAGCCTCCCTCAGTAGTTTAAGAGAAGAATAATGGTGGCTTATAACTGGGTGAACGCAATGGATGTGGATATATTTTTGAAGAGAAATCAACCTGTTGGCATGACTTACAGACTGGATATAGAGAATGAAGAAAATTAAAGAGTCAAAGATAACCCCAGGGTTTTTGAACTTAGCAAACAGATGGTACCACTTTACACAGCTGGGGAACACTGGAGGAGGAGCAGGTGGTAGGGAGGAATCTGGTGGTGGGGAGTCTGTCCTGAACATGCTCAATTAGAGAGGCTTACTGGACACTTAAGTGAAGATGTTGATTAGTAAATGAGTCTAGATTTCAGGTCAACACTGGAGATAAAAATAGGGAGTCCTAAGAGTATGCCAAAATAGTATGCATGGGACTGAATGAGATCCCTTCATATAGACACCATGATTCAGCCACAACATGTGAAGGTTTTGCTTCACCAAAACAGCAAAAATAGATAGTGTGTCATCTGTGCTTCACTGGACTTCAGAGACCAAGCTTTTCCTTTCATGAGAGTTTTGCCTAGCAAAGAAACTTTGCTTGGTCCTGAGCTTCAGAAGTCACAAAGCTTCTCCAACTCCAAAGTGATTCAACAAAATATTACAGAGAAATTAACGCTATCCCAAACCGAACAAATTGTAACTTTCTATACCATTTCAAAGATGTCAACAGCCTTTAAATGTTCTTAAAGGGGTTTACAGAATAGGAAAAATAGGAAAGGCTATCCTGAGAAATCCCAATAATTTCATCCATTTGAATGCTAAAGAAATATGACCTGATTTCTCTAATACCTGCTTCAAAATGTGAGACTGGCCAGTAAATATGGAGCTTCTCCAGTGGTGTGTGGATTATTTTCCTTTGCACTGCAAAAAGAAAGCTTGCAGACAAGGCTGCTGAAAAATCCAAGTTTTAGGCCCAGGCTTTTAAACTGAATGAGTCTTTTTCTTATGAAGATCCATCTTGCCTGGTGTATTTTCAAAATTCATATGCAAGTTCCTCCCTGTAACTTTATCTTAAAGTTTTATTTGACCAAAAATAAATAAATACACACACACACACACACACACACACACACACACACACACACACGGGCCCAAAGAAGAATGATCTTATTTTCTTCTCTTCATCATTTTCAGTTGAGGCTAAAACTAGTGTAAATACAGGCCAGTGGCCATAATCATCACAGCAGAATATATTTTCTTTCATTTCCACCAATGGAAAATTGTTTAACTTCAAAATATGAAAAGGACGATAACTGTATGTCACCTATAGTATGCACTAGCATTCTATGCCACTTTACTCCTAATGTCTTATATGATATTAATTTTTTCTTAAGGGCAATCTTTAAAGATGTAAAAAGAAAAACAATTTTAAAAAAATGTTTTTGGCCAGCCACCAATCTCCTCCAGTTTATAGACTATAGTCTTTAGATTAAAGTATAAAATAGTCCTTATGTTTCTATGGTGGCAAAAACTATTTCCAGAACCCATCATTCATTCATGCTTTCCACCAATACTGAGTGGAGCATGTGCTACGCTCTGGGCACTACGGTTCTGGGGACACAGCCACATGCTGGACAAAATCCCCACACTCATGAGTACACATTCGAATGGCAGAAACAGACAAATTTTAATAAACAAATATATGGTATATTTGCACATAGTGACAAAATGCTAAGAAGAAAAAGATAGTTAGGCATGGAGATAAAGACAGATTTGTCCACAGGGTGGGGATATGGAAGAGGGAAGATTTCTAAGGACTGTCACATTGAGCAAAATCTGGATGAAATGAAGGTGGACCAAGACTCCAGATTCTCTAATAGAATTTATCACCTATCACTCTCTATCTCATGTTCCTATTATATTTTATATCTTTATTCACTCATTCATCCTTGAATGTGTACCACATCCCTGGCACTATTCCTGGAGCTCTATTGTAGCTTTAGTTCATTCTGTTTCTGTCTGTTCCTATCAAGAGACTATAGTGACAGGGACTAGATCATCTTCATTCTTGTAGCTCTGTTAGTGCTTTGTATGTTGGGGAATGATATGTTTGATGGGAAGATGAATGGATAGATAAATGGACTGATCGCCTAAAACCTAAGTACTTCCAAAAGTCAAAACTATTATTTTCCTTGCTACTTCCTGAGTCAATATACATCTTCTCTTGGGAGAAAACCAAGGTTACACAGACTCCTCGTAGAGCACTCAACACAATAAATCAGGTTAGGCCTACTGGGAAATAAAGGATTAGAATAAAAGGAAATCTTTGATTAAAAATGCAGTTCATTATTCAACACTCTTTGCTAGACAGCAAACATAAAGGCCATAAACCTTGCCTTAGCTCGATAATTCAAAGAGCTTCCAAACATAGGATAATACAAATTGACTCTTTTGAAATCATACCCAAGAAATGACTCATTGGTCATAAGTATACACAACGTCACATTTGTGTGAAATGCTGTCAGTGCAACAGCAGTAAGCAAAATGAAAATGAGTTTAGTAATCCTATCCTATCCTCTGATTTTTTAAAGAAGCCCACATACTCCCCTTTTTTCATGCATAATTCTGTTTCTCAGTGCTTAGCAAAGTCTTTTCAAATTAGAGGTAAGGTCTGATAAATTCTTAGTCTCCCAGCATGGGACATGTACCCAGAGATGTAACATCAAATATTAACTAGTAATCAAAATTCATTATGAAACGGCATTAAAACTTAAAGACACATCACTCCCATAACCATCTTGAAAATATACATGATGTTAATAAATTTGCAATTGAATTTTTGCCAGCCCGAATTGTAAGGTACATACCAAATGCCTTCCCAACAATTATCTGCCTCTATAATCATTTGGTAAATTACAGCAATAATACATTTGTTTCCCCTTAATTGCACTTTTTGCACCATGCGGATAATATTCCTCATGCAAACCCCTGTTTCTGTTATTTTAAAGATCAAACATCCTTTCACCTGAGAAGTGCAGAGGAGCTGGTTTCCTTGGCAACCATAATTTGCTTCCAGTTCAATGGAACATTGAGTTCTTTTTCACAGGTTCACTGCGCTGAGTGGCCAATCACAACTCAGACAGCCCCACTTCCTTTGCAAAGCACTATTAAAAAGTCTGTTGCTAAGGTGTTTTTGTTATGGTTAAATGAACCTCTTAGATATTGATTTTAATGCTTTCAATTTTTTAAGCTGCTGTGGCGTTCAGCTTTTTCTTAAACACATAGGACACAGCTCCTCCGAGACTCTTTTTCATCTACCTTGGCTCTTTCATTTCAACAATGCAAATCCACTGGCATCTTCTTTTGTACATTTTTCAACGGAAAACAACAATTGCCTGGCTGAATGAGGATGGGCTTGGGACATGTCGCACCTGCTTTTCCAACTCTGGTGTGATATAATCCAGAATTGTAACAATGTGAATGCCCCTCTAAATTGGCCAAACTATTACTTTAGACCTACAATACTTAAAACTACCTAAATCAGGGCTGAAGTTCCATTAAAGGAAAGTGCCTGGTTCAGTTTTAGAAGTTCCACTTAGAAAGTGAAGTTCCATTTTAGAAAGTACCTGGTTCGAACAGCAGATCTTTGAGCCTAGTTAGGTTCTAGTCTACAGCCAGTCCTTCAAAATTCAACCTCTGCAACCATTTCAGGGTTATCTAGTTACCTAGTGGGAATCCTAGGAAATACTTGTCCATCAGGATAAAAAAGATCTGTGTGAGGAAATGTCCTACAAATTTTAGTCATAAAAATTCAAGTGTGTACATTCAAAGCACTACCTTCAAGTCAGTCAATAGGCAAGAAATTGTTCAATAGCAAGATCCCAATAAAACCACACGCTGTTGTCAGACAACGAGGAGCAGCTCAGGGGAACATCTGAAAATGAAATACTGAAAGCAAATACAGTATAGGAAAACAACTTCAGAAAGATGGTGGGAAGTCATTCAATACCTAGCATGAAGATTTATTCCCTTGCCTCATCAGAGCTAGTTTCAAGTTTTGGAACAAATTTAAAGACGCATATGGCTGGGCATGGTGCCTCACACCTATAATCCCAGCACTTTGGGTAGATCATTTGAGGTCAGGAGTTCAAGACTAGCCTTGCAAACATAGTGAAATCCCATCTCTACTAAAAATAAAGGAATTAGCGGGACGTGGTGGTACATGCCTGTAATCCCAGCTACTCGGTAGGCTGAGCCAGGAGAATCTTTGAACCTGGGAGGCAGAGGTTGCAGTGAGCCGAGGTCACGCCACTGCACTCCAGCCTGGGTGGCAGAGTGAGACCCTATCTCAAAACAGAAACAAAAACAAAACAAAACAAAAAAAGAAGACAGCATATATTTTGCAGAAATTAAGATAATATGATGTCATATTTGAAAAAAATAACAGAGTTGGAAAGCATATATTTATATGGATATGAATGATAGCAAGTAGGAGTAGAAATAGCTGTCATAATGGAAACATACTTGTCAAATTTGGGGCAGACAGCTTCTGTTCTATAAGACTGACTTTTAAATTACTGCAAACAGAAACTGAGGACTCGCTCAAATTGTACAACAGCCTCTGTTTTAAAAAAGCAACAAAACCAGTGTGATGCATGGTTTGGCATGGAGCATGACTATCGACAAGGCACACCAGAGAATGGTTCAGAGGCAGCTTAGGAAAAAAAAAAAGACACACAAGGACAGAAAGACCAAGGACGTCACTAAGTGCTGTCATAAGCATTCTTAAAGGCTCCACAAATATTCTGGTAACAAAAAATGCCTAGCTAACTCGGGCCACTACAAGCTATATTATATATAATTTGCTTCCAGTTTTACAGTAGTGTGGTAAGCTGAATGGTGGCCCCCAAAAAGATATCTCCACACCCTAACACTCAGAACCTGTGACTATAAACTTGAGAAAAAGGGGTCTTTGAATATGTAATTAGATTAAGCACCTTGAGATAAGATTATCCCAATGAGTCCCAAATCCAGTGACAAGTATCCTTCCAAGAGTCATACGGGAGAGACATAGGAAGGAGAGAGGCAGACCACGTGAAGATGGAGGTAGAGACCGAAGTTATATAGCCAGGAGTCAAGAAATACCTGGAGCCATCAGAGGAGGCAAAGAAAGATTCTCTCCCTAGAGCCTTCAGCTGGGGAACATGGCCCTGCCAATACCTTCATTTCAGACTCAACTCTAGAACTGTGAGAGAACACATTTCTGTTCTTCTAAACCACCAAGTTTGTGGTTTTTGTTATGGTGGCCACACAAAATAAGTAGTATATGCACTATACATGATGGAATAGTATCTCTTGTGGAGTATTAAAATGAGAACATGAAGTAAAAGTTGCATGCAGCCTAAAGCACCTTGAAAATCTCTCCTATCACTCCGAAAGTACTCACAAAAATATCCATTATGGCTCATTTTGACTTTTCTGCTTAAAATGAATTGATGGGGCCAGGCACGGTGGCTCACACCTGTAATCCCAGCACTTTGGGAGGCTGAGGTAGGAGAATTGCTTGAGGCCAGGAGTTCAAGACCAGCCTGGACAATATAGGGAGCACCCCCCCCTCATCTCTACAAAAAAATTAAAAAGTTTGCCAGGTGTAGTGGCACGTGCCTGTAGTTTCAGCTACTTGGGAAGCTGAGGTGGAAAGATCACTTGAGTCCAGGAGTTCAAGTCTACAGTGAACCATGGTTATGCCACTGCACTCCAGCCTGGGTGACAGAGAAAGGCTCTGTCAAATAAAAGAAAGGAAAGAAAGGAAGAAAGACATAGATTGCTGCTTTTTGGGTGAGCCACAGGCACCAGATGTAGAAGCTAGCCTGCATTTCAGGAAGACTTACCAAAAAAATCCTGTACTCTCAACATTAGATTTTCAATCAGAAAAAGGTGTTCATGACCTGAAGGCACCATGGACCTCAGATTATCAAGAAAGCAATACAGTCAGATCTTCCTTCCATCCCTGCTCAGTTTGGAGCAAATATTCATCAAGTAAAAATTAGAAAATGAAACTGCCCACTTATTAAAATTGTTTCTTCCATTTTATTTCAAATTAAATGACCTCATTAAGTTGGATGTTCCTCTAATTCCTATCCCCCATGTGATACAATCTAGTGTTTTCTCATCTTACGGAACCTAAAAAAACAACTGAAATGACTTTAAAAAAATAAACACAAGCTTCCCTCTGGAAGGGAGATTCTGATATAATAGGTCTAGGAAAATCTGAGAATCTGTATTTCTAATGAGTGGCAGGTAATTCTTATGATCACATAAATTTGTGAATCACTGATTTAGTCCATGACATATGTTTGATTCTCTTCAATCTGGTTTGTTGTCTTTTAAGTCTCAAAGGAACACCTTATGAATTCACCAAGCAGCTAAACCTGGTACACCTAAATCAACTTTGCAGTTAGCCCACTGGAAGGAAACTTGAGAAAAGAGAAAAGAGAGAGATCCAAGATGGCTGACTACTAGCAGCTCAGGATTGTAGCTCCCAGAGAAAGGGCACAGAACGAGAGGACGCCACACTTACAGATGAATTTTTGTTGCTCACAGACCAGGAGATTCTCAGCGGAGGAGCCCCACGGGTCGCTAGCGCGACTCTTGTGGCTGCGTGGCAGTTTTGCCAGTGTCTTGGCACGGCAGTTCTCGGTGCAGAGTAAAAGGGACTAGGTCCCCTTTTGGTCAACGTTTGGAGCTCCAGGAAGGTAGTCGCTTATTTACCTGATTGAAAAAGGGATTCAAGATGGAAGCCAGACCGGAGATTCCCTGGCAGAAAAGCAACACGAATCTTAATGCCACTGTTTTAGTCGGCGCAGTGGGTTGCTCAGATTTCGGCGCTGGGAATCAACAAGTTGGATGTCCACTCAGAGACCTAATTTGAAGTTGGCAATTACAAACGACAGGTGGATAAACTTACAATGATGGGAAGAAACCAGCATAAAAAGGCTGAGAATACTCAAAATCAGAATGCCTCTCCTTCTACAGGAGATCATAGCTCCTCATCAACAAGGGAACAAGGCCTGATGGAGAACGAGTGCGATCCATTAACAGAATTAGGCTTCAGAAGGTGGAGAATAAGAAACTTTTCTGAGCTAAAAGAACATGTTCTAGCCCAATGTAAAGAAACTAAGAACCTTGAAAAAAGGTTTGACGAAATGCTCACGAGAATAGACACTTTAGAGATGAATATAAGAGAATTAATAGAACTGAAGAATACGAGAACTTCGCGAAGTATGCACAGGTTTTAACAGTCGATCAAGCAGAAGAAAGGATATTAGAGGTCAAAGACCAACTTAATGAAATGAAACGAGAAGACAAGGTTCGAGAAGAAAGAGTAAAAAGGAATGAGCAAAGTCTCCAAGAAATATGGAACTATGTGAAAAGACTTAATTTATGACTGATAGGTGTACCTGAATGTCATGAAAATAATGAATCCAAGTTGGAAAATATTCTTCAGGATATTATTCAGGAAAATTTTCCTAATCTAATAAGCCAGGACAATACTCAACTCCAGGTAATCCAGAGAACACCACAAAGATATTCCTCAAGTGGAGCAACTCGTAGACACATAATCGCTAGATTCATTAGGGTTGAAATAAAGGAGAAAATTCTAAGGACAGCTAGAAAGAAAGGTCAGGTTACCCATAAAGGGAAGCCTATCAGACTCACAGCAGACCTCTCAGCAGAAACCCTACAAACTAGAAGAGTGGGGGTCAGTATTCAATATCCTCAAAGAAAAGAATTTTCAACCCAGAATCTCATATCCTGCTAAATTAAGCTTCATAAGTGAAGGAAAAATAAAATTTTTTGTGAACAAGCAAGGACTCAGAGATTTCATCACCACCAGGCCTGCTTTACAAGAGCTTCTGAAAGAAGCACTACAAACAGAAAGGAACAACCAGTATCAGTCATCCTAAAAGCTTACCAAAATGTAAAGAGTATCTCCATAATGAAGAACATACATCAACTAACGGGCAAAATAGCCAGCTAGCATTAAATCATAATCCTGAACTTACAAATATTAATATTAATCCTAAATTTAAATGGATTAAATGCCCCAATTAAAGACACAGGCAAATTGAACAAAAAGTCAAAACCCATTGGTACGCTGTATCCAGATTTATCTCACAAGCATCGACACACAAAGACTTAAAACGAAGGGATGGAGGAAGATTCACCAATCAAATGGAGAGTGAAAAAAAAAAACAGAAAAAACAGAAGTTGTAATTTTTGTCTCCAACAAAATAGACTTTATCAGTAACAAAGACTAAAAGAAACAAAGAAGGATATTACATAATGGTAAAAGAATCAATGCAACAACAGGAGTTAATGATCATAAATATATATGCACCCAATATAGGAGCACCCAGATACATAAGACATGTTCTAAATGACTTATAAAGAGACTTGGACTCCCGCACAATAATGGCGGGAGATCTTGATACCACATTGCTAATATTCAACAGATCAACAAGATAGA
>CAUYLG010014754.1:0-28754 GCA_963573385.1 Cacajao melanocephalus | reverse complement strand
TCAGTCTCCTGAGTAGTAGGGACTACAGGTGCCCACCACCACACCAGGCTAATTTTTGTATTTTTAGTAGAGACGGGGTTTCACCATGTTGGCCAGGAAGGTCTTGATCTTGACCTCATGATCTGCTTGTTTTAGCCTCCCAAAGTGTTGGGATTACAGGCGTGAACCACTGCGCCTGGCCCGCTTTTTTCTTTTAGAGCTTAAACTGTTAACAGTAGGAAATTGGAACGTAGCATGTTAATTGCTTCAAAAAAAAAAAAAAAAAAAACCCATAGCAACACTGAACTTGTATGGAGACTCTCTTCCCATTTTGGATATCAATTTGTTCATTAAAAAATTAGTGGCTGGGCATGGTGACTCACGCCTGTAATCCCAGCACTTTGGAAGGCCAAGGCAGGTGGATCACGAGGCCAGGAGTTTAAGACCAGCCTGGCTAACATGATGAAACCCCATTTCTACTAAAAATGCAAAAATTAGCCAGGTGTGGCGGCCACGGTTATAATCCCAGCACTTTGTAAGGCTGAGGCGAGCAGATCACTTGAGGTCAGGAGTTTGAGACCAGACTGGCCAACATGGTCAAACCCTGTCTCTACTAAAAATACAAAAACCGGCCAGGTGCAGTGGCTCACACCTTGGTAATCCCAGCACTTTGGAAGGCCAAGGTGGGTGGGTCACTGGAAGTCAGGAGTTCGAGATCAGCCTGGCCAACGTGGTGAAACCCTGTCTCTACTAAAAATACAAAAATTAGCTGGGCATGTTGGTACATACCTGTAATCCTAGTTACTCAGAAGGCTGAGACAGGAGAATCGCTTGAACCCAGGAGGCAGAGGTTGCAGTGAGCCAAGTTTGCACCACCACATTCCAGCCTGGTGACAGAGCAAGACTCTGTCTCAAAAGAAAAAAAAAAGTACAAAAGTTAGCTGGGTGTCGTGGCAGGCACCTGTAATCTCAGCTACTTGGGAGGCTGAGGCAGGAGAATTGCTTGAACATGGGAGGCAGAGGTTGGCAGAGGTTTCAGTGAGCCGAGATCACGCCACTGCATTCCAGCCTAGACAACAGAGTGAGACTCCATCTAAAAAAAAAAAGGTAAAGATGATTCTGGGAGTTTCTCTGGACTGAGGGTCCTCATGTATGGTTGTCCAGGTTGTTCACTGCTCAAGGCAAGTGGAAACTCAAGTTCAGCCCATGCTGTATCCTTGGCCATCTGCCCTTAGTACTGTTTCTAGTCAGAGTCACAAACTTTTCCTAATTTACACAAAATTGCTGTATATGCTATGGTAGCTGTTGGTATGATGAAGGATTTTAGTGATGAAGAGGTATACCCGAGATACTGCAGGTTACATTTTGGGTGCCTCAGGACCTCACACAGTGCAGGAAGCGTATCATTCTGGGCACTGCCTCGAAGTCTTAGATGTGTTACAGTCTTGTGGCCTTGAAGAGCTAGGCAGAGGTTCCGATAAGCATCAGCTGGGGAAATGTTTTTGATCCTAGAAAAAAGAAAACAAAAGTGAAATAGTGAAATGTTGAGTGTCTCTATCTCTATTGTACTTAAATAGAAATGAGGGGCTCAGTGTATTTAAACTTCAGAAACTTTTTTTCCACGTTTAAATTTTTGTCCATCTTTACAGATTTTTTCTTCTGTTTTGAGATAGAGTCTCACTGTCACCCAGGCTGAAGTGCAGTGGCATGATCTCGGCTCACTGCAACCTTCATCTCCCTGATTCAAGTGATTCTCCTGCCTCAGCCTCAAGTTCCTGGGATTACAGATGCCTGCCACCTCACCCAGCTAATTTTTATATTTTTTTGTAGAGATGGGGTTTTGCCATCTTGGCCAGGCTAGTCTCGAACTCCTGACCTCAAGTGATTCCCCTGGCCTCGACTTCCCAAAGTGTTGCAATCACAGGAGTGAGCCACCGCCTCCAGCTCCTTTTAATTTTTTTTTTATTTTTTGAGATGGAGTCTGTTTACTCAGGCTGGAGTGCAGTGGTGTGATCTCAGCTCACTGCAACCTCTGCCTCCCAGGTTCAAGCAATTCTCCTGCCTCAACCCTCAACCTCCCAAGTAGCTGGGATTACAGGCACCTGCCACCACAGCTGGCTAATTTTTAAAATATTTTTAGTAGAGATGGGGTTTCACCATGTTGGCCAGGCTGGTCTTTAACTCCTGATGTCAAGTTATCCGTCCACCTCAGCCTCCCAAAGTGCGAGATTACAGGCGTGAGCCACCGTGCCCTGCCCCTAAAGTTACTTTATATGATTATGCCACAAGACAAATTTAAGGATGGTAGGATTCTCTCAATTCCTTGTGTCTTGAGCACTTAGAGTCTAGGACAGGAATTTGAATATTGCTCCAATATTAAAAATATAAAACTTTCATGTCCTAAGGATTTTAGTTCATGAATTAGTTTCTACTTACACCACTCTCTGGAGATGACAGGTGTCAGAAGCTATTTGTTCACACAGGATCCTTAACAGTGAGGCACTAAGAAAACTATTACTGATTTCTAGAATGATCAGATCCTTGTTTGAACCAAATATGGAACAAAGATCCGTCCAGAAAGGAAGCATGTGTTGATCATCCTGGGATCTACAGGGAAAAGAAGAAGGGGGTTACACCAAACGCGCATCCATCATGGCTAAAGTATTTATGGCTTCTCTGGGCATACACCCCTAATAAATAAGCATAATTGAAGGCTGGACCATTTAATCACTTAGCACCACTATCAGACCACTCAACACCCAAGACACATCACAGGAGAAAGAAGTTTTACTGTTTGTTTTTTTTTTTGAGACAGAGTTTCACTCTTGTTGCCCAGGCTGAAGTGCAGTGGTACGATCTTGGCTCACCGCAACCTCCATCTCCCAGTTCAAATGATTCTCCTGCCTCAGCCTTCCAAGTAGCTGGGATTATAGGCATGTAACACCATGCCCGGCTAATTATTATTATTTTTTTTTATTAGACGGAGTCTTGCTCTGTCACCAGGCTGGGGTGCAGTGGTGCGATCTCCATTCACCACAGCCTCTGCCCCCGGGTTCAAGCACTTCTCCTGCCTCATCCTCCTGAGTAGCTAGGACTACAGGTGCGTGCCACCATGCCAGGTTAATTTTTGTATTTTTAGTAGAGATGGGGTTTTACCATGTTGGCCAGGATGGTCTTGAGCTCCTGACCTCAAGTGATCTGCCTGCCTCAGCCTCCCGAAGTGCTGGGATTACAGGCGTGAGCCACCGTGTCTGGCCCCAGCTAATTTTGTATTTTTAATCGAGGCAGGGTTTCTCCATGTCGGTCAGGCTGGTCTCGAACTCTTGACCTCAGGTGATTGGTCCATTGTCTTGGCCTCCCAAAGCGCTGGGATTACAGGTGTGAGCCGCTGTGCCTAGTCGAACTTACACTTCTTACACAAAAATCCAATAGAGGGTAAAAAATAACTTAAAATGCTAAACATATCATGGATAAAAGACTGATAATACAGTCTGGGCATAGTGGCTCACGCCTGTAATCCTAGCACTTTGGGAGGCTGAGGCAGGTAGATCACTTGAGGTCAAGAGTTGGAAACCAGCCTGGCCAACATGGCAAAATCCTGCCTCTACTAAAAATATGAAAATTAGCTGGGCATGGTGGTGGGTGCCTGTAATCCCTGGTACTAGGGAGGCTGAGGCAGGACAATCATTAAACTGCTGGGGTGGTGGGGGGTGGTGGTGGGGTAGGTTGCAGTGAGCTGAGATCGTGCCACTTCACCACAACCTAAGCAAAAAAGTGAAACTCCGTCTCAAAAAGAAAAAGAAAAACGAATTAGCTGGGCGTGGTGTTGTGCGCCTGTAGTCCCAGCTACTCGGGAGGGTGAGGCAGCAGAATTGCTTGAACCCAGAGGCAGAGGTTGCAGTGAATCGAGATTGTGCCACTGCACTCCAGCCTGGATGACAGAACAAGACTCTGCTCCCATACCCACACCCCTAAAAGAAGTCAAAACTTAAATTTTGTTAGCTCTAGAGCCCCTCGCTGTTTTAAGACTAGGTTAGCTGGGCATGGTGGCTCACTCCTGTAATCCCAGCACTTTGGGAGGCTGAGGTGGGTGGATCACGATGTCAAGAGAGCAAGACCATCCTGGACAACATGGTGAAACCCTGTCTCTCTAAAAATATAAAAATTAGCTGGGCATGGTGGCACATGCCTGTAGTCCCAGCTACTCAGGAGGCTGAGGCAGGAGAATCACTTGAACCCAGTGGGTGGAGGTTGCAGTGAGCTGAGATCACGCAACAGCACTCCAGTCTGGCCAACAGAGTGAGACTCCATCTCAAAAAAAAAAAAAAAAAAAAAGAGTACAGCTACCACAAATAAACATCACTTGTTTGTTGTTTCACAAAAAGCACACCCAAATGTTCAGATTTCCCATACACCATTAACAATCACACTTGGATAGATACCAAATTGTTTGTAAGTAAAACAGTCTCACTCAAGACAAAATAATATTTCTGTAAAATCTTCAGGTTAAAAAACACAATCAACATAAAGAAAAGACTCTCTGATTATTAGTTGGGTGTCCTTGACAAGAACTTTAACCTTTCTTTGGGTTAGTTCCAAGTAAAAAATAGGGAAGTTACTAACTATATCTGACTCAGAACAAGGTTGGTTTCTCTTTATATTTATTTATTATTTATCATTATTATTATTGGTGGTGGTTTGCAGGAGAGGGGCTGTCAGAAATAAGGGAAGGGGCTATAGTTTCCCAGAGTGATCTTTCCCACACCCCAGCTATTCTTCCTTCTTCCTCTACTGCCATAATCTGCACAACCTCATTTTCAATCCATATTTGTAAGATGGTAAAATAGTGGTCCCTTTTTACTTTATCAGGCATTTTACAGCTAAAGGGAAAGTGGATAGGGAGGATACTTTGATGAAAAGCAAGGATAAAACACAGAAAATCTAGAGTTTCTTAATACTAGATTCTCATGAAGCACACAAGCATTGTTAACAATTAAGATATTCTTATAATAAATAGGAAATAAATTATTAATCTTATTGAATCAAACCACTTTCAGAAAAGAATAGGATTAGGATATTCTATTATGTATGTTTATTGTCTGCATCCCCTCAGTAAAATGTTCATGAAGGCAGGAATTGGTGACATTTTGTTCATGAGTGGTTTGCCTGGAACTGTGCCTGGCCTATAGAGTTGCTTTAATATAATTTTTGTGTAATTATTGAACACAAAAGCTATTATCAGTTTTCTAAACTGACTACATAATTTTATTGGTTAGCAAATCACTTTTTACAGTCCAGGACTCTACCCACAAAGTGTCACTTGGCCTGAAATGACAGGAAGAACAGAGGAGTCTGGGCATCAGAAGGAGAACCCGAAGCCTTAGGTCAGTGCTTTCCAGAGTGCTCAGTAGCACTGGTCTCCACACAGTTTTTGTTCATATCCATCCTAGATGACTTTTGAAAAAACAGATACTTCTCATATATTTTTGGATTGACATCTAATTCTATTCTGCTAAGTTTAACTACTTGCAAAGATGCATTTCAGCTATCGAGATTTGAAAGTAAAATGGTTACATCACCTTTTTAAATAGGTTCATGGAATATACAATCTGATACTCAATATCTTTCAATGAATAATATGAAAGCACTGCCTTCTGTAATAGAAATGTTATATTTCTTTTTCTCCTTGAATCATGTTCCATTACACTTTTCCCCACAGAATTTTATCTTCATGTACTAAGTTCATATGCTTGAAAATCATTTACTAATTACAATTTCATATTACATGGTATATTAGTCTGTCCTCACATTGCTATAAAGAACTGCCTGAGATTGGGTAATTTATAAAGAAAAGAGGTTTAATTGACTAACAGTCCCGCAAGCGGTACAGGAAGCATGGCTGCGGAGCCTCAGGAAACTTACAATCATGGTGGAAGGTAGTGAGGAAGGAGGCACATCTTACATAGCCAGAGCAAAAGATAGAGAGGGAAGGGGGAGGTGCTACATTTTTAAACAACCAGATCTCCTGAGAACTCACTCACTAACACGAGTACAGCAAAGGAGAAACTTGCTCCATGATCCAATCACCTCCCACCAGGCCCCTTTTCCAACACTGGGGATTATAGTTTGATCTCATTATGTTACACATTTTATATAATATATATTACATACATATCATATAAATCTCTTTATAATTATAATGCGATTTGGATGGGGACACAAATCCAAACCAAAATCACATGGGAAGTGGGAAAATATAGGTTTTTTGAGACTGAGAATCCTATCACTAAAATTATATTCATACAGACTTGATTCAAACAATATAAGTATATTACATAATATAATGTGAAAAGTATTTATTGGAAATTAAGTGGAATATTTTTCTAATTAATTCATGTACTTGGAAGATCATCACTTGTTGCTGGAAATGGAACAGAGGGTTCAGTATCCTGCTTATTTTGTTCATTTTTCTAATTAATAACTGAGAAATCTGCTCACATGATAAGAATATGAATATTTTAATTCCTGGAAATTCTTCCAGTCTACAAAAAGAATATATGGTGCCATACTATATCATCAAAAAGCTGAAACTCTAGAGGTTAGGTATATCTTCAATTATTTTGAAAACAAAAAGAATTGAAAACCACTTCAGTCGGAGAAGAATCTGTTACTCAAAGCTAAAAGCTATTCAGTTTTCTATACCAAGATCAATTTCCATTTGTTTAGTACCCTGAAGCATTTTTTTCAATAATGGAGTAATGTACCAATAATATGATTAAGGTTGCTAAGTATGTGAATTTTTTTCTCTTTTATAAAGGGATAAGAGTGATTATAATGGGTGGGTGAGGAGAACTTAAATCACATCAACTCTTTCTGAAGCAGATCAATTTTAGGAAACTATACACATAGAAGTTATAGATATTCAGGTTGTTTCCTTAAAAATATCCTTCTATTTGCATACCCTTGTTTGAAGCTTGTTGCTTTAAAACAAGCAAATCAAAATAACCAATCCTATAAATAAGTGTCCTAAAATGTGTACCAAAAAGACATGTTTCAGAAATGCTGCTTTTGCTTTTCCCCTTAAAAAATTCACAATGTTCATTGTTGGCATATAATGAACATACGGGTGTTCTCTGGTAAAGAAACAGGCTTTCTAAATCATATTTGAACACAGGACACTTTTCTCTTGTGACATTATTTGACAACCCACAGTACAAATATTCCACTGATGCACATGTAGCGCTATACTAGATGTGGCTACTGAAAAGAATGGCTATACATAAAATAGAAACTCAGAATGAAAGTGGCTTTAGAAAATAAGTGCTCAGTGACACCAATTGCTGAAGTCATAGGAGAGTGAACTTTGATAACTATGGAATCTGAGAGAGTAGAGAGGGACCCAGGGGCTGAGCAGGATGTTGCATATTTAGAACAGAAAAACGAGTAGTTCAAGAAACATGAGGGAAGGGAGAGGACTCAATGTTGCCACCAAGCTATTATATAAGAGACTTTGACAAGACGATCTAACATCTAGGATATTTCATACATATTTAACAGATAAGCTGCTGCTATGAATATTCTTTCATTTTGAAGCTGGGGGCGGATGGGGAGCCTAGACAAAAAATAACTCTGCATCTCCAGAGATCAAGGGAGTTAAGAAAATTCATTCAGTCTCAAATGGTGCTAGATGGGAAAAATGGTAATTTAGAGGAGGAGAAAAAGGATAGCATGGCCTAAAATATAAGAATACGTGAAAAACTGACCTGCCTGGAGAAAATGAGTGCAAAGACCAGATGAAAGCAATGAATCTTTAAATTGATGCAAGATGAATTAATACATGACATGAGGGAAATTTAACTTTTGTTTTGTTCTTTTTTATATATAGTCAGCTTTCTCTCTGAGATTCCCTAGCACCATAATCAAATTTTGTGTGCTCAATGCAGTGCATTTATTTTGGGGAAAAAATGTGACATAAGAGAAGTGAAAGACGACAGTCAAGCTTTAGGCAGGAGGTGGAATCTTTACTGAGCCTCTAAAGGACACAAAAGTCACCTAAGATACAGAGCTGATAATAAGATGTGTCCAGAAGGTGTCTCTCATAAAAGGCGTCCTATAATGTACCTGTTCTCTTCAAAGTACCCACAGTGTAATTTTTAAAGGTTTAGAAACATTACAAAAAAGATTACAGAGATAAGTAAAGGAGAAAAACTGAACAACATAGAAAACACCCACAGTGAAAAAATACAATTTTTGTCTATATAGTTCCTGTATCATTTAGATCAGCATCCTTCTTAGAGTTCTCTGAACATACATTTCACGGGACTGGACTGGGCCTGAACACATTGTAAACCTGGAGCTGATACTGGATGTCACTGAATTGACTCCTCAAGCCAACCTACATTTTCAGGGTACCTTTGTATTATGTATCCCCTTTGTACATAGTATCTTGTACTATGGTCATTCCATAGCATTACTAAAGAATGCAACTACCAGCAAAGATTTAAATGTGAAATCCAAGGGACTGATTATATTTGGCTTTAATATCAGTTACCATGACAACAAATGGGCTATTTAAAGTTGTTAGCTTTCTAGCCCACTGAGTTAATAATATGGACAAGAATGGCATAAAAGTTGAGAAAAAGCAAATTACCTCAATGTCATATCACATAACAATGACAATTAAAGCTGTGTAGGCTTAAGAGGGTTCAAAGGATCTGAAAAACATAGGAAGGACAAATCCATCAAAAAATATAAATAGTCTTATTTACAACTAGCAGCACATTTTAATGCCTCCTCAATATCATGTTTGGGCTTTTTAAAATTCGAGGCTTCAGATTTAAAACAAAACAAAACAGAAAGTCAAATTGGAACGGACAAATTGGCATTTAGCTAGAATCTTTCACAACTGCACGATCTCCATCCTACTAATTATCCCCTTTCCATCTCAAGCACATCGTCAAGAGTGAAATGTGAAATTAGATCATGGATATCTAGAAGATTTTAATAAGGAAAAAGGTGATGCAATAAGTAAGGATCAAGTTTTATAAGCTGTTGTTTGAAAGATTCATCTGCTAAAAGCAGCAAAGAATGGCATAAGATGTTAAAGCAGATGGCCTAAGTCACAGTGCTACATTACACAAGTATGAAGACTAGAACTGAAATAGCCCAAGTAATATTTTTATTAACAAGATGCCAAGTACAGCAGCAAAAATACCTTTAGGAAGAAATCTCACTTCAAAAAAGGTTTTTCCTCTTTACACTTGATGCTATTTTCTGAATTACTCTTGGTCTGTTGCATATGTTTAAGCATCTGGGTGCTCACCATGCCCAGATGAAAAAACTAACCCTCTTTCCTTAAATGAGGGCCTCCTTGTCTTATGAGCCCACCTGTGTGATGGAGATACATGAGAGTAAACTAAACCAGCAACCTAGGAAGGAGTGCAGTACACTGCATAGTCTTGTGGAGAAATTTTTTGCACAGTAAACAAGCAGAGTGCGGAACTCACTGGTCTTTGAGTTAGTTATAAAGAAACCAACACTCATTAAGTCTATGGTGACATTAAATGTTGCTGGAGTGATCTTAAAATTATTAAAAGTGATGCCGAGGGAGGGGGGGGTCACTTCCCAAATGCAGACACACAGTAGTGGGTGCAAACAGGGAGCTGTGATTATCTACAGACACTTCAACTACAGAAGCAGGCTACAACAGGCAGATCAGAACATCAACACTCAGACATGCAAAACACTTTTTCAAATCAGAAATAATAGGCTAAGGCTGGCAAATGGATTCACCTATATAGCCCTATCAACACATATTGTTCACTAATATATGTCTATTCATTCATCTATGGATTATACTTAGGGACCACTGTAGGAATGGTGAAGTGGTTAAAAGCACGGAATTTCAAGTCAGACAATGTGATTTTGAACTTTCAGCTCCTTCACTCTGGACAAGTTAACATGACTTAATCTTGGCTTTATTGGTCTATTTCCTCACAAGGCTATCCTAAATATCAAATGTGTTTAAAGCCCTTAGAACGGTGCCTGACACAAAATTTACACCATATACTGATTGATAATATTATTAAATAGTATGTGCATTGTAAAATATATATAAAATAGAAAAATGATACAAATAGGCACAAATGGATATTCTGATGTTCTTCTCTCTTGCTCCATGAATTTGCTTGGACAGCACCACCTAGGCCATCAATCTGAAGAACAGAAGCTCAATAGGGAAAGTTTTGAGCAAAGTTCAGTCAAAAGACAAAGATGGCAGACCTTATTCAAATACAGAACAGGAAAGTTAAGACCAAAAGGTCATGATATTTGGCTTGTCTGGCCCTGGTATCTTGGACTTTACTTTTATGGAGATGAAGAGAATAGCTTTTCAAAGCCTAATGTCATTATATGTTGAATCCTATCTGTATCTCTCTTTATTAAAACTTGGCTTTCCTTACCGCTTTCTAGCAAGGAAAAAATGTCACAGCCAAAGAACAATACTACCTACTTGTCAGGTAAATTTATAATCTATAAGTCAATCATCACTCTGCTTATACACTTAAAATTGTTGTGAGTTTTTTCAGCATGAGTCAGCCTCCCAAGTTCATTGAAAACTTTGAGTTTTAGGGCCTGTCAGGCTGTGGGGTAGATCCTGGACAAAGGCAAATTAAGCAGGATAATTCTTGCCTTTGCCTACCTGCCAGTCTGACTGGATTGTCCTGGTGACATTCAGCTTCTAAGATGCTCCTGCTTTAAGTTTTCTAGGTTCAATCACAGACAACTGGTACTGCATAGCTGGGCCAATAAATTGGAAATTCCTCCTTTATGGTTTCATGTCTCGCAATCTCAAGAACCTAGATTTCCTTAGGTGTGTGGATTCAAATTATAAATTGTTATTTTGTTTTAACCACCCCCACCACCACCACCCATCCCCCATCTCCAAACTAAATACTAATATGAAACAATATTTTTCAAGCTCCTCTTAGAAAATATCTGATTTATATTTTCCAGCTGAAGGATTATCCTTTGAATTAGAAAAGCCTTTGATTTACTACTGGCTTTTTAGTGTTTCAGTGAAGTTCTCATTAAAAAGCTCTTATAGGGAGGACAGCTGATGAAGTTCTTTATTGTATGACCATTACTGTGATTGTCATACATGCAAAGAGCTAGAAAGCTCCAACAGATTAATCTGCATTGGACTTTCTTAGGCCAACTTTCAGACTTCATTTCATGGTGGTGACCACATTTAAAGCGTAAAAACATCACATTTGCCTTGCAGTTGTCAGAAGGTGATTTGCTTTGATGAATATTCACTTATAAGTTAACATTTTTAGCCATTATTTATATCAAAATGAAAAATTAATTTATTCATTTTGTCCTAATTGTTACCATTTGTCATTTACCATTTTTACCATTTTCATAAAGAAAAATACAATTCAACTCTAAGTTTGAAAACCCCAACAAGCACCAACCTGTGACCAAGCTTACATCTATGGAGCAGTACAAGCTTTCAAAGTCGTGTTTCATTTTGTAACAGGTTTAACTAAAATGATGATTTCAAACGACTTTTTATATCACATAATTTATCCCATCACCATCTCTCAAACCCATGAAGAAAATTAAGGCTATTTAAGTCAGCATGTCCTTGTGGAATACTTTAATAACTGCAATTGTTTTCAAGAAGCAGAGAGGCATTATTTCTGAAATCTGTATTGTACTTCTGGGACCCATTTATAATGAATTCACTAATAAATCACATGCCACTGAAAATTTCTTCATGAGTTTTTCTGCTCTCAAATCTTTGACAAATGAACATGTTGTTATAGATGTCATCAGTAAAAGATAGTAAATGAAAATTAATAAAAGAGCCAAACTATTAAAATTCATAATTGTTTCCTCCAGGTACGATAAAATATTGGGTTGCCTAAAGTTTTTCAACCATTTCTTAAACCATATTTTTGGAAGACAGTAAAATTGGTCTTCCATGGCATTGCTCAAAGAGGATACCTTGAAAAAGCTTTTGACATCCAATGCACTCTCAGCCTTTTCTACAGCACAGGGTTGAATTAAGTTCTCTACATTCCAAGTTTTACCTTCTAAGGAAGCTTCAGATATTTTAAAATATCTTCTTAGCAATTAGGGTTTTTCATTGTCTTGACTCTAATCAATATTTTCACTTTAACTTCAAAAAATATTTTTTTCTTTAAAAATTTTATGATTTTTTATTTTATGATACTTTAAGTTCTGGGATACATGTGAAGAACACGCAGGTTTGTTATATAGGTATATACATGCCATGGTGGTTTGCTGCACCCATTAAACCGTCATCTATATTAGGTATTTCTCCTAATGCTATCCCTCCCTTAGTCTCCCACCCCATGACAGGCACCAGTGTGTGATGTTCCCCTCCCTGTGTCCACGTGTTCTCATTGTTCAACTCCCACTTATGAATGAGAACATGATTTTATTTTGTCATGCTGTAAGAGGGTACCTGTGTTCAGTGGTATGCTTGCAAATGTTTAACAACTAGCTCTCTGAACAAATCAAACCAAGCAAAACAAAAAGCTTTGATATGTAGCATTTGCCAATTTCTATGATGAAATATACTTAACAGGGTAGTTTTCAAATTATCACTATAATGGCATTGAACGCAGAGTTAGGAAGAGATGCCCAGTAAATCATTACATAGCATTTCTACCACGTGGATTCAGTAGACATAAATAATTTCAAGAGCATCGGTAATAGATACAGTAAAAGAATTATGAAGTGATTAGTTTTGAATACATATTACATTTGGTTTTAACATACTATTCAATTGTAACATCATGTAATTTAATTTGTAATAATCATTGTATTTAACAATAATCTTTCACAGACCATTAAGAGATGGCTCTAGCACGTCACTCCCTATGTTGCATAAAGTTAATCAAGATTTAATATTATATATGTCTGCATGATGGCAAAATTCATATTTTAAATATCCACGTAAAAACATTCTAGAGAGTTTTCATCGGTTGCTGTACTTTCTACTCATGATAGTTTCACTATGCTACTATTTTCTTTGCTTTTGAGTTCATGGAGAATACCCTAAATGTAATGGCATAAACTTGCCATTATTGTGGAAGCCAGTGTTTAACTTAGTTTTAGGAATTGCATTCTCTTTGGGGAAAAAAAAAAAAACAAAAAAACTCATTAGTTTATCATAGGATAAGATTATTTTATTTAAAAGCTGACTAGGCAGATCTGAAAACTCCTAGAGAAATCACAACTCCACTGTGAGGACCAGTGACCTTACTATAATCTTATCTCACATTAGGGGCCATCTATGTTAAATCCAATTAAACTAATGCACCCAAGTTCCCAATAACCCAGAAGTTTAAAATTTTCTAATCAAGCACTCTTCAGACCTTTAAAAAGCAAATCACAAATCACAATGCCTAGCACATAAGACATACAGGAATCATAATCTCTAGCCTCCACAAATCTTTGCTACTATTATTAAAACTAATGATATTAACAGCAAACACCATGAGCAAGGCACCCATCTAGGACTAAATGAATGAGGTTATATAATCCTCATGTGTTACGTCATTTAATCCTCACAAGCCAAATAGGGAGGTGCCTCTTATCTTCAACGTATAGGTGGACAGACAGATGTAGTTTAAACAGACTAAGTAGCCCAAATTATTGCAGGTATAAAACTGGAACCCAAACCCCGGTCTCCCTAACTCCCAAGCCCATTCTTTACTTCAGAACATTTGTTATACTTACTGCCTGTACTCAACCTGTCCTCTATCTACCCAGTGTTCAAACCAGAAACCCCAGCCTGAATTAATTTTGTCTAGTCCTTCACTCCCTACACATACTCAATCACTAAATCCCATAGGCTATACTTCCAAAATAGGTCTCACACATATTCATCTCCACTGCCACTATCCTGGTCAGGCCACCGTCATATCTGACCAAAGTAACTATGAGTCTTCTACTTGGTCTCCTTCCCTTCCATCTTGCCACTCTTCCCTACTTCCTCATGCTCAACCATTCTTTACTACGTAGCTAGAATAATCTTTCTATGATTAAAATCTGATTCTGTCAATATCTTAATGAAAATATTTCAGAGAAGACTCAACTCCAAAGTCCTTATGTAGGAGATTTTCCTCGGTGCTTCAGGATCTGTTCTCTATAATCTCTTCAGTCTCTGGAATTGTATTTTCCCCTCTTATATGGACCGATTTGTGGTTCTCTGAAGGTGTCAAGCTCTCACCACCTAGCTTCTGAACAAGTAATTTTCTCTGCCTGAAGTGCTAATCTTCTGCTCCTACTCTTCTCTAACACTTCCACTGTAATTTGATTAATTATTCAACTCTCAACTTAACTCTCTCTGGATAGCCTTTTTGGACTCTCAAAGTCTAGGAGAGGGGCTCTGCCTTCTTGTTTTCCAGAACACTCCCATTCCAAACACTGAGCACACTAACACATAATCTTCCTGTTCCCTGAAGTCAGAAACCATGTCTATCTCATTTTTGTCTGTATACCTAACCTCAAATGTAGTGGCTTACATAGTAATGGTAATCAATAAACAGTTGTTAAATGAATTGATGAGTTTATTCTGAGGATTGAAAAGGGATGATTATAGGAAGTACCTGGTAACACTTTCCTTGTTAAGAATCTAGACATGCAAGAATAGACACCAAGGTGGGATACACGAATGACACAGTAAAAGCTATTTTGACCACTCCACTTTGATTGCAAAAGATAATCCTTTTTTGATAAATATGCAGTTTTTAATCATAATTATATGAATGTGGAAATTTTTTATTTTCGAGATGGAGTTTTGCTTTTGTTGCCCAGGCTAGAGTGCAATGGCACGATCTCGGCTCACGGCAACGTCTGCCTCCTGGGATCAAGTGATTCTCCTGCCTCAGCCTCCCAAGTAGCCAGGCAATTTAATTACTTGGGAAGGGAATTAAATGATTTTAAATTCAACTTAAATTCATTTTATTGAATATTTTCATTTGCATCCATCATAATTAATGACATAAAAATTTGATTCATTGATTTAATTTTGTCCATATCCAATTTTAATTGCTATTTATTTCATTTTTTTGTGTGCTCACTGTGCCTATTGATTCCTAATTTTTCAGGTCACAGATGGCAAAAATAAAGTTTGTGACAATAATTTTTCTATTATTTTCTGGAAATAATGTTTTAAGTGTATGCATATGTGAACAATATCTGTTTTTATAGATTATTTCTAATGAACACACACATACAATTCTGAAAATCCTACAGGAAGCAATCTCAATTGCTTTTCTTCTACAAATTTTGAACTTAAAATGTGTCCACTGTTGGCTTTATTTTGTGTTATTTTTACTGGTTTTATTATGAATAATATAAATGATTAATAATTTGTTTTATTTTTCTGAACAAAATGTAAAGCACTTATTTCCAGACCTTTAGTAGGTCAAAGATATGCTTTCTAGGTGCTCAATATTAGGGTTAAATGTTATGGTTGGATTAACAAACATTTATTGAAAGTATTGAGCAATGTTCTTTCTGCCCTTCCCTTGAGTTTTAAACATTATTTTGTTTATGGGCTTAAGTACCTGACACAGTATGACAAAGGCTATACCTACTCATGCAGCCTCAAAACATCATATTTCCTTTTTATATACAGGCAACATCATTTTAAAGATAATTTTGAGGCCAGATGTGGTGGCTCACACCTGTAATCCCAGCACTTTGAAAGGCCAAGGCAGGCGGATCACGAGGTCAGGAGTTTGAGACCAGCCTGTCCAATATGGTGAAACCCCACCTCTACTAAATAATACAAAAATTAGCTGGGTGTGGTGGCACACGCCTATAGTTCCAGCTACTTGGGAAGCTGAGGCAGGAGATTCATTTGAACCTGGGAGGCAGAGGTTGCAGAGAGCTGAGATTATGCCACTGCACTCCAGCCTCGTGACAGAGCAAGACCCCGTCTTAAAAAAAAAAGGAAAAAAATTGAAAAATTTATTTGAAAAAGAATGATACTAAAAAAAGAACGCTGGATTCTACCAAATATTTAAAAAACAGAAAAGACAGGAATACAAATAATAGGACTAAAATTCAGACATATTCCATCCTGAAACCCTATAATAATAAGGCAAGATGTCAAAAGCTTCTAAACCCTCCATTTCCGAAAACACGAACTGTTTTACTATCATATGTCTAGATGCAATTACGATCTCCTTGGTGCCAAAACTTTATAATTATGTATCCTTTAGAAACCAAGATGCAGTTTTGGTTGCACAGTTATGCCTAACCCAGGACTGATCTGATGATACTGTAATAACTCTACTCCAAACTATGTCCAAAACATCCTCAGCACTCATGAAGCATGAACTCTACGAGTAGATATGCTGTTTTCTCAGCATTAATGAAGCATGACTTCTATCAGTAGATAATTTATTGGCAAAGTTAATGGAAATCAGTGTTTAAGCATAAGTGCTGCCATATGCAATAGAATAATAGCAAAATATGATTTAAATAAATACACTTTAATTTTTCTAAAAACATATTAACACTTTTGGGATTATAAAGTTTTCACAGAGTAGTGAAGTAAGGCTCACTGTGACCTAAGCCCTACTTATTAATACCTGGGTAAAACTGAGGAAGAGAAAAATCTTTGTAGATCAAGGAAGCTCCAATGGTAGGACTTGGCAATTAAGTATAGTAGTTAGGGTTAGCTGAGGGATATAATTTAGGAAAATATTCTGTCATCCTTAAGATTAGTGCCTAGTACTATATGAAGTAGGACTTCATGGGCCCTTTCCTAAACATTTTCTTTGGTGGAAGCTATGTCATTATTTGTTCTTAGAAAAGAGAAGCTATAGGCCCTTCAAAATGATCCATTATCATCATTGACTATATATTTATACCATTCTATATGTAAAGAACATAAAGTCAGTGACTTTCTCAGGAACTAGTTTCCTTATCCAAAAAGTAAAAAAGACAAAACAGTGTTCATGAAATGAAGTGTATAATTTGTACTACTAAATCAGAGGACTTTGTATCGTCATTGAAAATTTAGGAGACCATAAGTAATAAAAGAAGCCGTAGTAATAACTCATTCTAACCAGCAAGTAGTATTTTTTTATAAAAATTCCTGAAACATCATAAAAAATCAGCTTTTGAAAAAATTCAAGTAATTGCAAGCTGCAGAACGTAAATATGCTTTGTTGATCCTTGCTTCATTAATTAAAATTAAATCTTAATTAAAATATTTCAGAGAGGACTCAACTCCAAAGTTCTTATGTAGGAGATTTTCCTCAGCTCTTCAGGATCTGTTCTCTAAAACCTCTTCAGTCCCTGGAATTGTATTTCCCCTCTTGCAGTGAGTGATTTCTGGTTCTCTGAAGGTGTCAAGCTCTCACCACCTAGCTTCTGAACAAGTCAAGTATCAGTAAAGTATGTGACAGACTCTAGAATTAGGAAAGCTCCAGACTTACTCAGAACATAATGCTTTTTCAGATTTCAACATAAAAGTTTCAAGTTTGTGACTTCTTTGTGAGTACTGAGATGAGAAAAATTCAGTAGAAATAAACAAGTGATATGGCATTATCTGTATAAGGCACCTTTGAGAGACTGTTTTCACCTATACGCTTAGATTCTTTCAATATACGACAAAAAAGACTGATGCAATAAAGTCTGGAAAAACACCAATATTTTTTCCCCTTGCAACCCATTCCATCAGCCAGCATTTCCTTGTAGTTGTGATTATTACATTACGACTTGATTACTAACTATTACTGCCACAGTTGGAAAAGTGAAAGCACAGCGTGGAGCCATTTCCATTAAAAGAATATGAAATTCCATAACAAGCTCTGAGGCTGCATGGCTGCTGTGGGGTTGAACTCAGAAGTGCATAACTATCTACTTAAGTTGCTGTTTGAAGGAGCACCCTAACTTACATCATTATTTCATTTAGTTTGAACTGTACCATGGATTTTTCCATTAAGCAGTATCAGACACTTAACTCTGTTATTTGTACTCCAAAAAAGGTAATGTGGTTTTTTTTTCTACTTACTTTCCAGAGTACCAGAATTTTCTATTGCATGTATATGCAATCCTGATTGTGCCTAATAGAACAGGATCAAGTGCTCCCATAAACTAGAGACTGCCAGTCATCCAAGTGGCATAACTGAGAAGAGAAGCATTAATATTCATGTGGGTAATATTTGTATATGCCTTTTAAGAACTCAGGGAAAAAGGAGTTTCGGTTGCTATGACTTAACAGGACCAGAGAACATACAATGAAAAGACCCAAATATATTCAAAATATGTAGATTAATGTTAATGGGGAAAAGGAATGGGGTACCACTTTACATCTCTTCTTGGCTTGCGTGTGGCTCAAATGACAAGGTGTCATGCAAGGAGGACTGCAATGTGAGGAAGTTCTTTTACAGTGTTTTTGGGACAAAATATAGTGACGGAAAAATACAAAAACTTCTTAAATATTTTATAGGGGAATGATCATCACTGTAAAAAACCTACAAATACATTTTAATTTATGCTCGGAATGGGCTACATGTAAGCGTGCACTGTTGTGTTTGTGTATGGGCACGTGAGCACACGTGTGCATATGCTCTCAAAATAATACAAAGACCCAGAAATATATGTCTTGATTTGACTTTCAAAACAAAAGAGGCTTGTTTACTCACATGATTTCCTCTAAATGCAATCCTGCAGGGAAAATCTATATTGAGCAGGATTGAAGCTGTCCCTAGAAGCTTTCCAGTAAAAGTTAAAAGGAAGTAACTCCTTCTCTGCTGTTTGCCATTTTCTTTCCTGTGTGGGATTACTAACTTTAGTCTTGAATGCATATGCTCTGGCAGTAGCCAATGCAAGGTTTTAGAGTCTTATTATCAGAGAGAGGAACTTTAAAATGGTTCCAAACATCGGTATCTGCACCCCAATCCTTTCCTGCCCCCAAAGTCTTAGTTCTACATGCTTTTGCATTAGTGCTGCTCCAATACTAGCAACAGATTCACCTTCGAATTTTTTATTTTTCATCTTTTAAACACAATTAATTGAAAATCTCTAATGCAATTCTGTCCTATTTCCCCACTAGTAATTTTGAACAGAAAATACCTATAAAAGTACAGTGCAAGCAAGTTTGTTGGCAATCTAAAATTTGCGTGTGTGTTTTCTTTTTGAAAAAGATGAAAATAAAGTTGAAACGTAAAAGTCTAAAACGTGGTTCCAGGTTCTTTTGCAAATGTTCACTCTGCGGCAGAGAAGGAGAAATGCATATAAGTAGAACCCTGGGAAAAACAGACTGACGTGAAAAGTGCTGGGAGCACTCATTGCCCTGGAAGGAGTCATCAAACAGCAGTAGGAATGATAAAAGTCAACATTCTCATCCCATCCCTGTGGCTGGCTCTGCATCTCCTGATCTTGAATAAGTCAATTAAGCTACAGAGACCATTCTTTTCTTCCTTTAGACATAAAATATCAATAATATTAGAAAACAACTAAAAAACTTTAAAAAATTATAAATAATTTTATCAGTAAAATGTTGTTTATAAACAATTCCTCAAATGCCAAATATTCATTCCTTATTTTCTTACGGATTTCTAAAATAATTTTCTTTCTCAATTGTGGTGATCAACTTCCAGGAAAACTGTCTTAATGTAGGACTTCACCATTGATAAGTCACAGTATGCTGAAAATCACTTTTAAGTTGATAGTCTGCTATTGTGTACATCCCAGTTTTCACACTCTAGATATTCATAAACAACATTTTGTTTTTCCCTTACATGCTATTATTTCATGAAAGTACCTTCAAGCCAAAACCTTGAAAAATGCTTAGCATTTTTCTTCAGTTAAGAATAAATAAGAAATACAACACATTAAGTATTAACGTGAAATTTAAGGAAGTAAGGGAAGAGAGAGGGAAAGGAAACACAACTAATCAAAGAGCAATGGCTAATTTCGTTGAGACCTAACTACATGCCAGGCACTTTGCTAGGTGCTTTCCATGAGCTGTCTCACTTATCACCACACAACCCCGTGAGGGAGGCATCATGACTGTCTCTATTGCACTGATGAGGAAACTGAAGTCAAAGGTAAATGTCTTACTGAAGGTGAATGGCCTTCATTGTGGTTGAAGTGCCAAGCTATCTCTGATTTCAGGTATGTCACACCAGAAGAAAGGAGAGAGAACAAGATAGAAATAGAAATTGAAATCATGCTCAAGAGAAGAAAAAGGCAAGGGGGAGAAGTTGAAAGAGGAAGCGAAGGTTCTCACCTATCCTCTACCCTTCTAGGTTGGACCTCTTCACTCCCTTCACCCATTCTCAAACTCATATCCAGGGTTAGAAGCAATCCCCATATCAGCTGTTACTCTACTCTTTTCCCTAGTATTCCAATTGAGCCTTTAATGAATAAAAAAAGGGAATGAAAATAATTTGACTATAAAAATAACTTCAAGTTTTTTTTTCCAAGGGAGCCATTTGCAAAAATGGACACTTTAAATATTACTGGTAACAAATTTCATGCAATTCATTCCATAGCTATTTTCATCACACCAGTGTGTTTTCACGGGGTTAACCTATTAACATATTTCTATTTTTAAAAAGTCTATAGAACAATACACATATGAGGTAGGTGTTTGCTAATCAGTTAGCAAAATGCCATTAAATTAGCTTAGCTCAAGGTAATTGGTTACTATAAAAAAATACAACTCCTTAGATGCAGGGAAATGCATAGGCCTACTTTCCACCCAACTAAGGGAAAGATTTTTTGCTCTAAGGAGCCTGAAGCAATCTTTGGAGGTGTCCCCTGGGATGATGGTGGCCACAGGTTGGGTCTCTTGACCCCCTTTTCAGTCCCTAATAAGCAGAACAACTCTGTTCTTCTGACTTATACACTGGATTTTGAATAAGGTTTTGGTTGAAGAAAGAGTTCAGTTTAAAAAATCTTGCAAATCACTGAGGTAATGGACTTTCTATTTTTCTCGAGTGTAATTTTGAACATAAAATCAACTCATAATTGTTACTTAAAGCTGTCTTCAAAATTCTTGTCAAATTATATTCTGGTATTATTAATGAAAACAGGATGACAGTGGAATCTTTTAGTAAAACCATATGATAATATTTGAATAACAAGATTTTAGTGGTTCAGTCCAGCTCTTTTGCTCAAGTATACTGAGGCAAGGAAAAGTCAGAGCCACTCACAATCTTTGAAAAGCTCAATAGTGCTTTAATGAAAGATAAAATAGTCATAAGAGTTTTTTTTTTAATTATAAGATCCTTATAACAAAAAGAAAGTAAAGTGAGGCTGATCTAATTTGTCCTTCATAAAATCATATTAATGGCCTGGTACATTTTGTTCCTTTCTGTATGTAAATATTGTCTTCTAATTTATTTTTATTACTCACTTTTTCAAGGCAAAATCTTTGCCTTATTAAAATATACATTTATTTTCAAACATTTACGGAGAGATTTTTTCGATCCACAACTTTTAATATTAAATATTTTTTTAAATAATTTCAAAACCTGTTTAAATGTAAAGAATAATATAGTGAAGTCCAGTTGTATGCTTCCTATACATGAAGACCTATGCCAGACCCTGGAAAAAATTTTAAAAAAATAATAATAAAGAATAATTTGTCTCAATCATGAGGAACTTTGAGTTTAGTTGGAAAGAGGGACATATGAGGAATTTTTATGTCAACATAAATGTAAGCACAAGGAACCAAAAGAAAGGAAAATGAGCTCAAATTGACTTTCAGAGAACTTATTCTAGAGGCTATACTAAGAGTAGGGCTTTTATTTTTTTAAATGGCTTCACTGCAGTCACTACTGAGATTTCATTCATACCATCCAACCTACCCATTTAGAGTTTTACAATTCAGTGTTTAATATATTCACATATTTGTGTAATCATCACCAAAATCAGACTTTAGCACACTTTAGTTCCGTCTGAAAGAAACCCTGAAGCCATTAGTTGTCACTCATCATCTCTTGCCACTGCCTCTTTCCCCACACCAGCCCTAAACCACCACTATTTACTTTACGTCTGTATAAATTCACCTATTCTGGACATTCCACATAAACAGAAGTATGCACTATACAAGTTTTCTTTCATAATTACTTTCTTTACATAGGATAATGTTTTCAAGGATCATCCTTCTTTCAGCATGTATTATTAATTTATTTTTATTGCTGATAACATTTCATTGTATAGATGGGCCAAATTTTATTAATCCATTCATCAATTGCTGGATATTTGGGTTGCTTCCGCTTTTCGGTACTATGAGCACTGTTGTATGAACATTTGTGTGTACAAGTTTTTGTGTGAAGGTACGGTTTTTTCAAGTGTATACTAAGGAGTAAAATTGCTAGATCATATTGTAACTCTATGTTTAGCTTCTTGAGGAATCATCAGTTTTTCAAGGTGGCTGCATCACTTTATATCCCTACTGGCAATGTATAAGGGTTCCAATTCCTTAACACTTGTTATTGACCTTATTTTTGTTGATAGGCATCTTAGTGAATATGAAGCGGTATCTCTTTGTAGTTTTAATCTGCATTTCCCTAATGATTAAAGATGTTGAGCATCTATTTCATGCCCTTATTGACAATTTTCATATATTCTTTGGGAGAAATGTCTATTCAGATCCTTTGCCCATTTTTAAATTGCATTATTTTTCTTTCTATTATTGAGTTGTAAGAGTTCTTTATAAACTCTGTGTACAAGTTCCTGATCAGATAATATGATTTGAAAATATCTTCTCCCTTTCTATGAGGTGTTGCTTCACTTTCTTGATGGTACAAACATTTTAAATTTTGATTTAGTATAATTTATCTATTTTTTGTTGTGATTATTGCTTGTGCTTTTGGTGCCATATTAAGAAATCATCTCAGCTTAGGTTTGAATGATGAGTAAGAAGAAACAAATTAAGAATAGTGGAGCCTATTCCAGACAGAGGTGTCTATCATACAACCATGATACACTGTAAATTCCTCTTTTGTTTGCTTAGAACAGGGTAGAGTCCCACAGAGCCATACCTAACAACTTTGGCATGCCATTATACAGATTTTGTAACGCACGATGTGGTTCCCAGATGGATATTATGCACACTATCCTATTGCTAGCTACAGGTTAAGCTCAGTTGAAGGAGCACATGTGCTAAAAGAAGGCCAATGTAATTTAAACATTTGAAAAATATTTATATCCCTTTAAATAATTAAAAGAACAATTACACAATTAAAATATTTATGCCCTCTTACATGGAGGTCCTAAGGCAAAGTCCAGTTTACATATTTTAGTTACTATCCTAGATTTAAACCAGATCTAGGTAACTGTGAAATACACCTAAAGAGCTTTACGAAATACCATAATTCTATGAAAAAAGGTGGAAAATTTTAATAATATTGCTAACTATAGCACTCATATTAATGCTTTTTGCTTTAGACAAATCTGTATTTCCAATATCCTTTTTAAACACGAAATGTTTTGCTTAGTTTTGTTGAAGTTTAGTACATTGAACTGAAGCAGACAAGGGCCTGACCATCTTATCTTACAGCAGAGAAATACTTCACTTTTGCATGAGAGCAGCCTGTGTCATGTAATGAGCCAAGGTCTGAGAGTTGACACACAATTCCTGTTCTTCCCTACATTAACTTTGTATCATCTGATACAACACCGGTCATCTCTACATTCCCATCATCTCAACTGAAAAGTTCAAGGGCTTGACTAGACAATCTTTTCAACTATGACTTCCTTGGATGAAGCGGCCAAACAGAAACTACTGGTGAAGGCAGTGATAAATACCTCCGTCAAGACAGTGCAGACATGTAGTAGTCGTAGTTTATCACCTATGTGATTTCACTTGAGAGTGCCAGTTCAATTTATCAGAAGTATCTTCCAGCTATTCATCTCTTAATTAAACACAATCAGGCATTAGTTTCAAAATGGATAACACTACAGGAGTCCAAATTATAAGTTCTAATCCAGTCCATGAGGTAAAAGGGAACCTCTTTAGATGAATAAGGAAACTAAGTCTTGGAAATGATAAATTGATTTAAAAACATGTTACTATTTAGTAACAGACCCTGGTATCTCTCCAGATTACTTATCAGAAAGGACATAAACACTTGCGCAATTACCTTATTCTTAAATCTAAAATGCAGAAAAGAATGTATAAGGCAATAACAGATTAATATCTTAAGGTAGTCAGGCAAATCACCAAATGTTGATGGAAGTGTTTTGGTTAATGGAGTAAACCACCTTTATAAAAATGGATCATTTATTGTAAGTAAAAAGAGAGAATGGGTCATACTATAATTCCATTTTGTCTCCAATGAAAGTATCTCTGATTTTAAAAAAAAATCCCTTTAAAAAAGACACTAGCAAAAAGACAAATTGTAATTCTGCAGTTGCCAACGTCTCTGCCAATTAATATGTGATGACCATTCTGTGCCCCAGCCATGTGTAATTTGGAGTGGTCAATGAGTTTGGTCAACTTGGTCCAAAGTACACATCTTTTGTTCTTCCTCTGAATTACAACAGCAACTTATTTTTTCGGCTTTCATCACACTCCTCGTTATCTTCTTCTGACAAGAGTCTAAGCTCCTTGATATTTCCTACTAGTTTACTTTCCATTCATTTCTCTTATAAATATGTATTTAGCAGTCCTAGGTCACTGTGTGGAGTATGAGGTCAGAACTCCAAGACTGAAATACCATTACTACACCACTGCAGCCTGGGAATTCTCTTTTCTAGGGACAAGGCTTGAACATGACTGACAGTGCAGTGGACTCCAAGCTACAAGAGACAGGGAAGCTCTCAGGCATAAAGCTCTTATGAAGGATCAGGCTGAAGCCACCCTCTTGGTGCCTCTGCTTGAGATCACACCCTTGTTTTGCTTCCTTCCCTGCTCTGTCCTGCTTCCCTCAGTCCCTGCCAGTCTCCTATAAGGACTTTCCTTAACAAATCTTTTTGCATGTCAATCCTTATCTCAGGAGCTGTTTCCAGGAATCCTGACCTAAGACACTCTTACAGAAGATAATTTTAAAAAATATGCAGTGTGGATAAGCAGTGAACAAGACGTACTTATATTTCTCAAAGGAGCCAGGCTTAAATAATTAATTGCACATTTAGACCAATTTTATCACCTTGATTTAACTAGCAATGCTCTAGTAGATATTCCCTAAATATGTGTTGAGTGAACAATTATAAATAATTAAATTAACCAACAAATATATAATACATCTATTCACCGTCTAATTCCTATGCATTTGATTGGGCAATACTGACCAGAGAAGGACTTTGGAGAAGAAAATTACGTAACTGAAAATGGAAAGTAAAACAGGGTTAATATTAACTAGGAGAAATTGAAAGCATCAATTGGGGAAAAGTATATAGGTCACTTGGACCTAATTTACCAAAACTATGAAATGTTTCTCCAACCAAAAATAATAGGACTAAGATACACAGCAAGAGGTAGACTGCAATGAATGAAAATCTCAGGAAGGCTAAATTGTTCATGTACTTCTCTTGAACATCTTGGTAACAGGACTGAGCATTGAGCATGCTTACCGACAACCGCTGGACCCCGCCAGTTTCCTAGAGATGCTGACGGCTTGGAAGCTCATCCTAAGTAAGTAATTTCTTTACCATCATTCTAGTCTATGACAAAGTGAGCAGAAGGAGCCCAGGATTGGCCTAGAGATGGACAGGAAGCAAAAAACAGGCAGACGAGTCCAGGCATCAGCCAGCAGAGGGAAAAAAGAGGGAGGGAAAGCCCAAGTAGCTATAGAGGGGAGTAAAGGATGGAAAAGAGAAAAAAAAACCTCTGAGCTTTAAAACTTTCATGGCTGCAAAAATGGACACACAATTCAAGTTGAATAATGAAGAGTCCAGATAAATTAATAAAAATAAAAGAATGAATACACAAAAAAATCAGAAAAGTCACTGCAATAACAGGGATCAAATTCAATACATAAAGTAATAGTAAAAAGCTTACGCTTGGAGAATATTTTTAATTTTTTAAATTTTATTTTAAATTGACAAATAATAATCTTACATAGTTATGGAGTACACAACGATATTCTGATACATACATACAATGTATGGTGATCAGATCAGGGTAATGAGGCCAGAACTGAGACTGTGAATCTGATCATAGATCTAGGAAACACTGCCCCCTAAAGGTCCAGATTGTGTTTTCAGGGAGACCAGATACCACAACAGTCTGGAGCCAAGCCGCAGACTCAGACACCTGTGATTCCCAGGCAGAGATCTCAAACCAGATCCAAAATTATGGTTCATTCATCTAAAGACCTGTGTTAAGTATCAGGGCTTAGTGAAAAACGTCAAATTAGAATGAGATTATTTTTCTTTTTCTAGTCTTCACCAACCTTTCAGTAATACTGTTCAGTTTTTAAATTTGAGCTAATATATGTATATGATACACAGTTCAAAAGAACGAAGAAATGCATATAATAAAAAGTAAGTATCTTTCCCTCTCATCCCCTGTCTCCTAAATTATTATTAGCTTTTTCTATGTTCTTTCAGGAAGTTTTCATACACATGCCAGCACTGTGTTTCCACTTGCCTTGTCATTTTCCCTCCTAATTTAACAATATATATTGGGGAAAGTTTGACATCAGAATGTATAGGAAGGCTTTATTATTTTTAATAACAGCATAGTATTCTATGGATTCATGTATCTAATTCCCTAAAGTTTGACAATTAAGTTGCTAGTATATAATGTTGCAATGATAACCCTTGTTAAATATATATGTATGTAGCATAAATGACAGTATACACATCCAAACATTATGCAAGTATGAATACACTGAAATAAAATTGTGGTCAGAATCTAGGTGCATTAGTCTTAATTGATATTTCCAAACTGACAACAAATTTAAAAATGTGTGCTTTCATCAGGAAATTTTGTGTTTATGTAGTCCCTTACATACTTACTGAAAGAATATATTATTACTTTTTTATCTCTGCAATGTAACACTTTTTTAAGACTCTATTTTCCATTTTTATCAAGCTTATTAATAAGTGTCAGATTAAGCTAGTTTTGGTCTAAGAGACATTCTAGTGTGTGTATTTCTGCCTATTCACATTCTTAGACTATGTTTCTCTTGCATTGTACTTTTTCTTGTAATATGCTGTGCTTTTCTTTTGTTGAAAACATTACCTCTTTTACTTGGATATAAGCTGTAAATATTTTAAATATTATTTTCCCATTTGACATTTGCCTTTAATGTAATTCAGGATTTCCCCTAGACTTATTTTGCATTCTTATTATTATTACTTAATGTATTCAAACACACTAGTTTTTTATTTATGGCTTCAGTTTCCTGTCATCCTTCAAAGGCTTCCCTCCCCTGTGAATTTTTTTTTTTTTAAATCATGTTTTCCTCTAGTATTTTCATTTCCTTTTTTACGCTTAACTTTAGATCTCTTCCAAATAGACAAACACACCCCCACCCACACCCATCCCCCCTACACACACACTTTTTCTTTTTTAAAATTTCAAATGACATGCCCCCCCACTCACCACCCCTAAATATGGCTTTATTAGACAACTGGCCCTGGTATTTAATTGCTCACAATAAAAAGGACTAGGGAATAGTTACTCTAAATGAAAAGACTTACTTTTTTATTGTTTTTAGAGATGGAATCTTGGTTTATTTCCCAGGCTGGAGTGCAGTGGCACAAGCATCCCTCTCTACCACCTTGAATTCCTGAGCTCAGGAGATCCTCCTGCCTCAGCCTCCTATTTTTGATCTTTTTTTTTTTAATAAGATATTGTCAGACATTGATCTATCTCATTACACAAGAAAGCAAGTTAATTCTTCTGCACAATTCATTAAATATCGTATAATCCATGTTATAGTAGATGTAGCAGGAAGTTACTATGTTCAAGGTTAAACTTTGTATATGTGTTTTACTATGATTAAAAATAGCATTTTCTAGATATTTAGCTTCCAATGTTTTAAAATATTTTCCAGACTAAATCTCAAACTGTGGAGATTTGTGGAGAGCTCTACTGGACAGAATTCTGGGAGGCTCTATCACCTGTTCATCTGCATGCTACGGTCAATCCAATGCTACTTTTTCATGTTCATCATATTATCCTGAAAAATTGTAAACCTACTCTAAAGTAAAGGGAATGGTTTAGTAAGCCCATACACACTTTCACACAGCTTCAACAAATGATAATTTGCCATACATAGTTCCCCTATCCTCCCTCGGACCTTTAAATAATTTATTTTTATTTTATTGAAGTGTACTAAATTCCAGACACATTCTCTGTAAATACTTCAGTATGAATCTCTAGCAAATAAGCACATTTTTTAAAACCACCATAATACCATTTTTAAACCTTGTAAAATTAACAAAAATTAATACATTATATAAGATATATATAAGAAAATATATATTATATAAGGTATATATGATATTATAAAACATTTAATGTAAAATTACCAAGTTGTTTTCAATTAATATAAAATAAAATTAATGTACTATGAAATATTAATAATTTAATGTAATATAAAATAATCAATATACTTTAATATAATACAACCAAGTGGTGTGCCTCTATTGTTTCAAAATATCTTTTTAAGAGGAGAGAGATCCAAGATGGCCGATTAACAACAGCTCAGGATTGTAGCTCCCAGTGAAAGCGCAGAGAGCGAGTGGACGCCGCACTTTCAGACGAATTTTTGTTGCCCACAGACTAGGAGATTCCCGGCGGAGGA
>CAUYLG010014752.1:0-89010 GCA_963573385.1 Cacajao melanocephalus | reverse complement strand
CTGTCGTCTTTGTAATTGCCGACTTTCAGATTGGGTCTGAGTGAACGTCCGGCTTGTTGGTGATGAAGTTTTTTCTGTTTCTTAGTTTTCCTTTGGCAGACGCCCCTTCCCCACAGAGCTTGGTCTTCCCGGGTTCAGCTGTGCTTACTGTCAACATGTATTTAATATTTAAAAGATTTGCAGTGTGCTGTGAATGATAAACTTGCAATTATGTTTATTTTTTCCATTGTAGAAAACAAGGAAAGGTAGAAGATAAAGCAAAATTTTTCATTAAGTGCTACTCAATAGAATAACCAAGTCTAAGCAATGTTTTATTCTAGGCTCCAAAGGTATACTTGACATTGAAGTGGCCCATCCACAGAGCCTGCTACCAGCCTTTTCAATCCTCTGTCCCTTGGTCTCATTGTCTTTCTCATCTAGCAGCCTTCTCAGTATTTTCTGATTCCCACATGGTTTGAACCTGTATGTCTGACCTCCTAACCTCCCGACTCTGCTCACACAGTTAGGGACTGCTGCTTTCATACTGAGAACAGATTTACTCAATGTTTATTTTGGCTCCTTGGGTCTTACCTTGGTCTGGACAGAAACCCAAACCTTTCCCTGAGGCTGACACTGTGACATGTGCAAATTTCCCCAGATTTTCTTATTTATGTATTCTCCCCTAGCAGTTAAAAACTTTATTTTTATATTTTTAAAATTTTACTTATTTTTTAAATTATTGTTACTATTTTTTGAGACAGGGTCTCCTTCTGTCACCCAGACTGGAATGCAGTAGTGCGATCACACTTTACTGTAACCTCAAACTCCTGGACTCAAGTGTGATCCTTTTGCCTCAGTCTCCCAAGTAGGTAGGACTACAGGGGCATACCAACACACTCAGCTAGTTTTTAAAATTCTGAGTGAAGATGGGGTCTTGCTATATTGGCCAGACGGGTCTTGAACTCCTGGCCTCAAGTTATTCTCTTGGCCTCCCAAAGATGTGGGAATACACGTGTAAGCCACTGCACCTGCCTACCAAAAAATTTTTAAAACACTCAGCACATGGAGGACTTTTTTTTTTTTAACTGCGAAGTGATTGCATTAAAATTCTCCTAAACATCTTCCAAGCATCTTTAGTTTTAGAAAATGGCATTAAAGCAAAAACAATATAGGGGAAATGGTATTTTACACTTTTTTTGAAGGGTTAAAAAATGCAATTTTTTCATGTATAATTTCCTCTCTTATTCTACTCACTCTCTTAGATTCTATTATACCACAAGAAGCAAATAAGGGCTTGTAGTCCAATTACAGAAATGAGAAGGAGGAGACTTAATCCCAGCATATGCAGCAGCCTCAGGCAGGAAATGTCACTGTGTCTCACATCCTCAAGTATTACATGAAGACATCACCCAGGCTGGAGGGCAGTGGTGCGATCATAGTTCACTGCAGCCTTGAACTCTAGGGCTCAAGTGATCCTTCTGCCTCAGCTTGCACACCCAGATAATTTTTAAAAAAATTTATTGTAGAGACAGGTTAATTTTTACTATTAGATTCAATACTGCCAAACTGCTATCAGAGACTTTCATACTTTCAGTGTTCAAAAACTTTTATTGCAATTTGGCAGCATCCTGTACTTACCTTGCTGCAGATTGGCAAGAAAAGTCTAGTCTGTGGCCCACTCTGAGTAGCACTATTCTAGATGTCACGAATATGGCTAAAACTATCCCATACTTTACAGACTAGAGACTAATGTGGGAAGGAATGGCACAGAACAGCAACAATGCCAGTATTAGCCATGGTGGCTTGGCATCATTGTTTACCTTGACATATCATTCCAAGGAAAGTTAAGTGCACACTGTAAGAACATTTAACTCTATTTCAGTATTCATAAACACTATATAGGGGAAACAACTCACGGTAATGCCATCAAAGTTTTACGTTTAAAATATAGTTAAGTTAAAGCTAAATCCCAGAATAAAAAAATCCTTCACCTAACCACAATCACATATTTAAGTGAGAACTGTGAACCAGGTGCTCTACATAATTGAACAAAAGGGACTCTTTATGTTTTAGAAGATTGTAGTGCAAATTATATCACAGATTATAAAGTATTCATCACAAGGAGGGAGCTTCTTCTGGTTTGGCCTGGACCTGTAGTGTTACAATAGTGGCTGAGAGAGAGGCGGTAAAGTTCCAGCCAGAGTAATAACAACCTGTTTGGACAAGAAGGAGAGAAGAGGAAGGTGGGAAATGAAGGAGGAAAGGAGAAGCAGAAGGAGCAGGCTGCAAGCTCCCAGTGGGATTGCCATCAGGGAGCCAGATCCGAGAGTAAGAATGTGAGGTCTGGTTAGTAGAGTGGCCCAGTGGTAAAGTGATAGCTACATGACACCACCAACCCTCTAGTTTTAAAAATGTCAAAACTTCAGTTTTTTCTTTTTTTCTTTTCTTGAGACGGAGTTTTGCTCTTGTCTCTCAGGCTGGAGTGCAATGGCATGATCTTGGCTCACTGCAACCTCCGCCTCCAGGGTTCAAGTGATTCTCCTGCCTCGGCCTCCTGAGTAGCTGGGATTACAAGCATGCACCACTACATCCAGCTAATTTTTGTATTTTTAGTAGAGACAGGGTTTCACCACATTGGTCAGGCTGGTCTCAAACTCCTGACCTTAGGTGATCTGCTCACCTTGAACTCCCAAAGTGCTGGGATTACAGGCATGAGCCACCATGCCCGGCTCAGTTTGTTTCTTTATTTGAGGGCAAGAAGATCTCCTCCTATAATTTTGAAGTCAAGGAAACCTCTCTAATGTTTCTTTGCACGCCAAAATTCACAGTTCTGAAACATCAACACGCCCTTATTTCCCCCATCTATGAGAAAACACACAGAGAAATAAGTCTGTTTTCCTAAAAGCAATGGCCTCAAATGGTTGTAAAAGAATGCAGTGGCCAGGATTGTTGGAAAATGAGTCCTGGTCACAAACAGAAAGTCTCCAATGTAACACTGTGGCTAAGTTCAGAAAAAACACCCACCAGTGACAAAGGGCAGGCCTAGGGTACAAAAGCAAATGTCACTCTCACAGCCTGCTGCAACATTCACTGTAGTTTGGCAGTCTTTGTCAAAATGAAAATTGTACTTGCTTTTCTTTTGGTTCAATGATTCCATTTCTAGAAATGTATCCTAGAGATATGTTGATGACTCAACAGAGTTATTCAATGCAGCACTATTTATATTAGCAAAAGATTCGAAATCATCTAAATATCCACTGGTGGAGGTCTGGCAAATAAATTATGATCCATCTATTCAATGCAGTGAATACTAAACAGTCTTTCAAAATAACAAAGCAGCTCTGTATAATGGTGGCACAATATCCAAAATGAATCAAGTTTTAAAAAGGCAGGTGCAGATCAGTGCATGTCATACAACAATACATATAAAAGAAGTAGTAAACTACGTATCCGCTGGACTTGATGTGCACAGACTACCTCTGGAAGGAGACCTAAGGAACTGTTAACAGGGACTGACTCTAAAAAGAGGACCATGTCTGCAGGACAGAGATGGGTCAGAAACTTACTCTGCCATTAACCTTTTTGAACGCATTTGAATTTTTATTCATATGTATGTTTAAGGCATCTTTTAAAAAGCTACATACCAGCTCTATAATGGCAGTCAGAATCCTGATATCTAAATAGCAATATTAGAGAGAAATAAGCCAAGGAACTCAGCTTTGGCATCCAGTGCCCTGCCAAGAAAACCAAATGCCTCCTTACAGTGGATCAGCTTACAGGTTATTCTGGTTATTATCCTGTCAAGATATTTTAGTAGCTTGCAATTTACACTTGGCCTTGACATTAGTTTACTTCAGTTGCCCAAAATGTACAGTTAATTTTCTGCAGGTGACTTATGTAATAAGAGCAGCAGTATAAAAGATATTTAAGCAGGATTTAATTACCTGGTAGTTGGAAAGAATTTGAATTCTTTTCACTCTCCAAACTTTGTAAAGATAAAAAAAAAGTATTAAAATCTGCCAGGCAAGGTGATTTGGTAGAAAAAAACAGTCAGATAAAATATGTTGTGGACCAGGTGTGGTGGCTTATGCTTGTAATCCCAGCATTTTGGGAGGCAGAGGCAGGAGGATTTCTTAATGCCAGGAATTTGAGACCAGCCTGGGCAACATAGCGAGACAACCCCCCATCTCTGCAAATTTTCTTTTTAAAAATTAGCCAGGTTTGGTGGCATGTGCCTGTAGAACTAGCTACTTGGAAGGCTAAGGTAGGAAGATCCTTTGAGCCCAGGAATTTGAAACTGCAGCAAGCCATAATCACACCACTGCACTCCAGCTTGGGTGATAAGCAAGACCCTATCTCAAAAGAAAAAGTTGTGGTTTTGTACTATAAAAATACTTATTAATATTATTTCAAATATTTAGCATATGTCTACATGAGTATATTTTGCTTTTGAGTATCACTCTAAGATTTTCAACGCAAAGCATCATTTTTCTCCTGTTCAAAATGCTCTCTCTACTCCGTCTCTCTTCTAAATAATTGCATCCCAAAAGCTAGACAGTTAAAGAGCTAATTACTTCCAACCAATATATAAATTAAAGTTTACAGGTTCATCTTAGAAATAACAACTGAGAAAGAACATTTATACTTGTTAAAAGGCTTACTTTTTGCCTGTGCTATTGAATGTGCAATTTGTTCATCCTGAGAATTATGGTGAAGTTAAACACAAACAGTACTTTCTCAGTTAATTACAAATAAATCTTTTCTGTAATTTACATTTAGAATCCAGTTTTATACCATTTTATTTCCTTCCAGCTGAAGGAAAGATGTTGCTAGCTTAAGATTGTCTTGCATGAGATATCTGATTTTAATAAAAAATTAAGGCAGTCACAAATTCACTTATGCCATCGAATAATAATTCTAGTCTCATTGGAGAGTTACCTAAAATGACCCAAATCAGCCACATCTCTGTGGGCATATAATTAACTCCTGCCCATATAAATGTAATGAAGATTCTCCTCCAGCTGAAACTGTCCTGGTCCTCTGTCCTTTCCTCTGAACCATAGATGTAGCAATAAACTACATCTATACTCACTAGTGAAAGTATAATTAAGCCATCTTTTTTTCAAGTCGATCTAAATATAACTGGCTATTCATTCAGAATAATACTTGAAAATTACTTTTCACTCATAGAAAAGCAAATGAGGAACAAATTAAAAAGTAAAAGATTATGTTTAGGAGTGAGGCTTTAAAGTTACATGCATCTTACAATGAGAATTCAGAGTCACTGATATCCTACCAGCAGGTTCAAGTGAAGTACCACATGCAGAGAACCTCAGTGAGGTCTGCATGGATCTCCAAGAAGTGATTTCAAAAGATGGGAGCAAGTGCCATCCTTGGGCCTGCCTTAAAGGTTCTACATCCCTTGAGCCTGGCCCATCTGGCTCAATATCAATTGTAGCAGAATAGATAAGTAAATAACTATTTATATACTTACTGAGAACAGATGCAGCCCCTAAATATAAATATGGAAATCCTGGGCAACATAAGAAGTGCTTATAATAAACTGCTTAAGATAAGAAAGCAGAAAAAAACTGTATCTACAGTGCTTATAACTCTAGAGTAAGTTAAAATAATTATTATTTATTGAGCACATACTTTGTTCTCAGCACTTGACATAATCCTCTTAATAAACATGCAAAGAGGTTATCATTATTCCTTTTTTGTAGATAAGGAAACTAAGGATCCTCCAGGTTGAGTAACTTGACAGCTATAAAGCAGCTGAGCTGAGATTTAGTCCAAAATCTACCTGATCTCAAAGGACTCACAGGAAATGTTGAAAAATGAAAACAGTTTAAGGAGAAACTGGGTGGTAGGTGTATTATGGCATTAGGCAGAGTGGAAAGCATTCTTTATGCTCAGATAGGTTGAAATCCTACCTTTGCTATTTTCTAGATGTATGACTTTTATTGTTACTGAACCTCTCTTAATCTCTAAAACCACGTTCAGCAGGCTCCACAGGACTGCTCCTGTATTTACTCCACCAAGCATCACCTGCGGGTTAAAGAATTTTAGACTTGCAAGTTATCTCTGAATTCATCTGGTTAAACTCCTTCATTTAAAACAAATTATTTTACTTTAAGTTATGGGATACATGTGAGAGTGTGCAGGTTTGTTACATAGGTGTATGTGTGCCATGGGGGCTTGCTGCACCTATCAACCCGTCACCTAAATTTTAAGCCCCGCATGCATTAGGTATTTGTCTTGAAGTTCTCCCTGCCCTCTTTGCCCCCTCCACCCACAAGCCCCCATGTGTGTTGTCCCCTCCCTGTGCCCATACGTTCTCATTGTTCAACTCCCACTTACGTAAACTCCCTCATTTTTAAGATTAGGAATCTTGAAATGAAAACTTAGCCCAGATACTAAGTTAGTGGCTAGTTAGTGCCAAAGCTAGGACTAGAATTTAGGCCTCCTAACTTCTTTCCACTGCATCAAGAGGCCTAATTAGAAGAAGAGAACAGAGGAAAAGCAAAGGGAGATGTATTAACACAATCTCCTAACACAGCCCCAGCAAACAACCTCAAGTCATCTGAAAGATAAATATCTTTCATATTACCTGGACAGATAACGATTCCTCATCTTACTTCAAACACTTTAATCATGAGGAATTTGCTGATTTCTCAAAGTACAAGTGTTACCTTAGGTCTAAGATAGAGGAAGACAAACTTTTGGAGCAACAAAAGCAAACTTAACATATATGGATTTGCCCTGTGTCTCAGTTTTTCTGAATTCTATCTCTGGCATACACATGATACTATTTTCCATGTTTGTTCTATTTTCAAAAGAAAAAAGAGGGATGGGAAAGATGTTCTGGGATCAAAACTAGATCCTTTTCTTGGAGATACAACATGTACTGTCTTATATTAAACACTACAAACTTTAAAGAAAACTTGCTAAATTCTTCTTAGCCCAATTTTTACCTTACAATGAATTCTCCTCACTGGCCCATTGAGTGTGAAACAAATGCTCCACAGAATATACCTAGGGCTGAGGTTCTCAAAATGTTGTCCTGAGACCAGCGGCATCAGCATGACCTGGGAACTGGTAGGAAACACGAGCTCTCCGGTCCAAACCCAGACCTACTCAATGAGAAACTCTTGAATTGTTTCCCAAGTTCTCCAGGATTCCAGTAAGAGCTAAAGGTTGATAACCACGAATGTAGACAATCATCGAGGTGGTTTTATTATGAATATTGGTTGTTTTGGGGGTTCTCTTAGGGATAGTGCTTTCAAACCGCTCCTTAGGACTGAGTAGAGCAAGCGAGCAGGAGACAGATGAACATGTACCAGGCTTCAGGGCAGATCGCCTAGCTTGGCCTTATCATGTTTGCTTGTTTTATATATAAGGCTACAGACTAAGGCTTTATTTGAACAAAATTTTCACAGCTTAAACAAAAGTTTGAAAGTTACTGTTTAGAGATTTTAAGAAGCTTAGGATGTGGATCAATTTTAGTACCTGCTAAAGAGTAACAGATGCCCATTTATCAGTCATAGGGTCCTTTGGTGGCTTCAGCCTGTAATAGAAGGACCAGGGGCCCCAGAGCAACACAGAAATCGAGATTCCCACGGCATTACTCTATATCTATCTATCTCCTCGGCACTTGAAAATGTAAAATGCATATTAGCACTTGTCTGGAATGTGGCTGACTAGAAAAGACATTTCAAGAACTGTGCTCTGATTTTCATTTCCGGACCTTCTTAAGATAAATTAAAGTCTTATCACGAAAGCCCCATTCTCAGAAACAACAAAAAATGCAACATCTACAGATTCTATTAATAACACTGTTAAATTAATAGAATTAATTTTTTTTTTGAGACAGGGTCCTGCTCTGTGTCCAGGCTGGAGTGTGGTGGTGTGATCACGGCTCACTGCAGCCTTGATCTCCTGGGATCAAGCGATCTTCCTGCCTTAGCCTCCCAATTAGCTGGGACCACAGGTGTGCATCATCACATCTGGCTGATTTTTAAATTTTTTTGTAAAGATGGGATCTCACTATGTTGCCCAGGCTGCTCTTGAACTTCTGAGCTCAAGCAAATCTCCTGCCTCGTCCTCCCAAAGTGGTGAGATTACAGGCATGAGCCAGTATGCCTGTCTTAAATATTTGGATGTTACATCTAAATCATTAGGATAATTATTACCAATTGAGATGTGGTAATTTTAAAGAAAAATAAGAATCATGTACGACTCTCTCATTCCCACCCTACTCTAATACTAATGCAATTTATGTATCAGATAGTGAGGACAAGGATATTTAGTCTCTGTCCCTTCCTGGACACTTAGATTACAGTCTCACATTTTGTGGTCAAAAATAAAACATATACTCATGATAAAATTTTATTTTAATATAGGAAATAAGAAAAGCAAAGAAAAATTATCTATAATCATATTTCCAATTAAAAACTTATATATTCTTAAAGATACTGTTCCAGGGAAATATCTATATATTGATAGATACAGAAATACAGTTCTACATTTCTGTGTGTGGATCTCTCTATGTAATGTATTTATTTCTCAAATGACATGTCTATGTATCTGTCTCCATATAACTTCCTCCAATGGAACCTTGCTGAACATACTGTTTTATAACTAGTATACTCTATGTAGCAAAAAAATCATAAAAACCTTTCCATGTTAAGAAATATGGTTCTGCATATGAATATGCTGTACCTATACAATGGATTCCTTGTGGGTATCCCTTATGGATTTTGATATCCATTTGACATCATATTATGTTGTATCTGTACAGTGGATACAATGAATACTCACAAGGTTTTATCATGAATATTGGTTGTTTTGGGAGTTACTGTTTAGAGATTTTAAGAAGCTTAGGATGTGGATCAATTTTAGTACCTGCTAAAGAGTAACTGCACCCCCCAGTTCATACCCCTAAAGAGGGGTAGTGCCCACATAATATGATTTTAAAATCTATTTAATTGGTAATTTCCATCATTTATTTCTTCTAAAAATGCTGTGATAAACATTATTGAACACTTGTCGGATCAATTCCTTAGGTTAAATTACTACAGTTAGAGTTCACGGGTCAAAAAATTATTCTTGGCTGGGCAGGGTGGGTCAGGCCTGTGATTCCAGGGCTTTGGAAGGCTGAGGTTTAAATATTTGACATTATACATCTGCATAACAAATTATATGCAACTATTAAAAAGAATAAGGTCCCAACTTTTCTGTATGCTTAAAAATGTTCATTTATACAATGTTAGAGAGCTGGGTGTGCTGGCACACACCTGCAGTCTCATCTACTCAGGAGGCTGAAGCAGGAGGATTGCTTGAGTTCAGGAATTTGAGGTTGTAGTGTGCTATGATGATACCTGCGAATAGCTCCCGCATTCCAGCCTGGACAAGAAGAGACCCCTTCTCTTATAAAAAAGGGGTGGGCAGGTGGCTAAAGAACAGGGCAGCTATCTATGTATTGATATGGAAACATTTCTAATAATAATTATTGTGTAAAAAATGCAAGGTACAGAGTGTGTACAGTATATTCGACATACACATATATCTCTACATGAATGCATGTATATGTATACACAGACTCATGTTCATGGACAACCATTAAAGGAGTCCATAAGAAACAGGTAATGGTAGATGCCTTCGGAAAGCTAGATAGAAAACAAAATAGCATGAGATGAGAGAAATATACTTTTCATTTTAAATAATTTTTAATTCTGGAATTTTGTACCATGTACATGTATTACTTCTTGAATAATAAACAGATAAAATTGATATCCCATTTTATTTTACATTTTTTGACAACTAAATTGCCAAAAATAATGACAATTGTTTCTGTCAATAATTGGCAAATTATTGACAAACTGGTCAATAATTTTTAAATTTATCTATTGGATTTACACTTTGGTCGTTGCTGTTTTTTACTGTGTGAATTGCTTTTTTACGCTTCTGCCTAATATATACCTTTCCAAAATGCCTACAATTGTTTGAAAATCTACAGGCATTTTAGGAAAACTCCCATATTTCATAAAGCAGAGTTGCTTGATACTAAGCTACCAGTGGTCATGCTTTCATCTGGGGAGATGCTGTTAAGGCTTTAACCATTGTTGCCTAAGAGGTCAGTGATTTCCCTGTGCACCAGTGCAGAAGGGAGGTCCACTAAGGCACCAGTTTCCACATTGAAAAGCCACAACCATGACAAAGCTTGGAAAGAATTTTTCATCTTGGAGTTCTAAAAGCCAATGACATTAATGTGCATTTTTCTAGATTTATTATGCACATGTGTAAGGGACAACATTAAAATGTCTTACAAGGCAAGGCACAGTGGCTCACTCCTGTAATCCCAGCACTCTGGGAGGCCAAGGCGGGCGGATTGCTTGAGGTCAGGAGTTTGAGAGCAGCCTGGGCAACATGGTGAAACCCTGTCTCTATGAAAAATACAAAAATAAGCCAGGCATGGCGGCCCACCCCTGTAGTCCCAGCTACTCAGGAGGCTGAGGTGGGAGGATCACTTGAGTCCAGGAGGTCAAGGCTACATTGAGCTGAGATGGCACCATTGCTCTCCAGCCTAGGTGACAGAGTGAGACCCTGTCTCAAAAAAAAAAAGTCATACAAAAGTGAAAATAAGAAATAATTTTCCTAGTGTCACTTATAAAGGATATGAGACTTAAATACTACAGAATGTAGAAGGTGACTGCATGCTGTTTGCAGTCGTTTCCTCCCTCATATATTTTTTGGAGGTATAGAATCTAAAGCTACATGTTGGATTTGTGTAAGGCCTTCTTCTTTCTTCCCTTCTATTTGATAGAGGCTTCAGGTATGATCTCAGCCTTCAAATACAGCAGCACAAACTCGAATCTAATGAACCCCATTTAAACAGACATATGTTCATCTTTCCAAGCAGTGGGAGACCCCAGCTTAGCAGCACCTTTCTGCTGTTCTGCCAAGCTCCAGCTATGTGAAATTTCTTTATCCATTTAAGCCTTGGTTTTGGGCAGGTGAAAAAAGCATTAAAAATATTCATCTCAGGTATATTGTGAAGATTAAAGAAATAATGTATATAAAGCTTTTAGTGCAGTGCCTGGAACGTAGAAAGCACCTAACAAGTGGAAAAATCATAATTATCATCATCATCATTATCAAGAAGATGAGTACAAGAAAATAGTCATTTAGCAAGGTGAAAGCAGAACACAGAAAACATATCACCACAATTATGGGTAAAAAGGGTCTTAATTATTTCCCGACAAGTTATAGACAAAACCAAACAAAAAACACCTAATGAGTTTCCATTCTGCATTAAGCAGCACCACATCGCAGAACTCCTCTTCGTGTCTCTCCCAGAACATCACAAAAGGCACAACCAACCAGAGAATAATGTACACTTGCAGGACAACTGAACAATTAAGGGTATGTGACTAACAGAAATGAATTAATTGGAAAACAGTTTGGCAGTTCTTAAGAATGTTAAACAGAATTACCATGTGACCTAGCAATGACACTCCTAGGTATACATATATCCACGAACACATATCTGCTAATAGGCGTGAGGTTTCTTTTGAGGGTGATGAGAATATTCTTTTTTGTTGTTTTTTGTGACAGAGTCTTGCTCTGCCACCCAGGCTGGAGTGCAGTGGCACTACTGTAGCTCACTTCAGCCTTCAACTCCTAGGCTCAAGGGATCCTCTCACTTTGGCCTCCTGAGTAGCTGAGACTATAGGTACATGCCACAACACCTAGCTAATTTTTCACCTTTTTTTTTTTTTTTACTGTAGAGACAGGTCTCATTATGTGCCCACGCAGGTCTCAAACTCCCGGACTCAAGCAATCTCCCCACCTCAAGATCCCAAAATGCTGGGATTACAGGTATAAGCCACCATACCCAGTTGTGATGGGAATAGTCTGAAATTTGATAATGGTGGTGGCTGCATAACATGATAAATATATATTAAAAAACCACTGAATTGTATATTTTAAAATGGTGAAATATGTTACATGATTATATCTCAACTGAAATAAAGAAGAAACGAATTCATTCTTTGTGTCAAAGTTTATCCATATTTAAGATTAAGCGAAGTAATTTAGAAGAATAATTTTATGTTATCTGTAGAAGAAAAAAAGCAAGTGCAACAGCAACTGTTATTAAACAGTTAAAAGGAAAAAAGAAATCTGACAGCACCACTTGCCACTTGTAAAAATTTCTGTTATATGAAGATTATACCAAACAACTCAGGACAAACATTTTTGCTTTATCCCTTGAGCAACTTTATAAAGCTTTTTAGTTTACTTCAAGGGATAACACTTCAAGCAGGGATCATCTCTATGAAATAAATTTTAATATACAAACCTGATAGTAATTATTCTTCTCTCAAAGACATTATATTACAGATTCCCAAAACTGAAGTTTGGAACCAAAACTAAGAATCCACATGACAGCAGGCCCAGAGGTGTACCTTCCACTGTACACCAGTGTGCTTATAAATAGGAGGAAGAATTATTCTATTTTATAAATGTAAGGGATATACTCGTCTATTTTTCCAAGGGTCTCTTAAATCAGGCCTGTCATTAAGCCTATTAATCCAGTTTTTTCATACCAATGATAGTACCCCAGGAGGACAGCAGCACAACTATCTTCTGTTTTTTCTCCTACATTGACTTTTTTTCCCTTGTAACTGCCTTTCCGGGGCTATATCAGGCAGTTAGCTCTTTCTGCTATTTGGAATCAAAGGATTCTAAGCACTAAAGTTAAATATAACATATTCAAGCTTCTAAAATACTCACTGACTTTACATTATAAATCAGTAATTTGAACTTTATAAAGGTTTACCATTAGTGGAAATTCTGCAAAATAATTTTATTTATTTATTTAATTTTTATTTTTTGAGATGGAGTCTCACTCTGTCACCCAGGCTGGAGTGGAGTGGCATGATATTGGCTCACTGCAACCTCCACCTGCTAGGTTCAAGTGATTCTCCTGCCTCAGCCTCCCTGAGTAGCTGAGACTACATGTGCATGCCACCATGGCCGGCTAATTTTTGTATTTTTTAGTAGAGACAGGGTTTTGCCATGTTGGCCAGGCTGGTCCCGAACTCCTGACCTCAAGTGATCCACCTGCCTCGGCCTCCCCAAGTGCTGGGATTATAGGCGTGAGCCACTGCACTCGGCCTCTGCAAAATAATTTTAAATATGCCTTTTACTCCTCACTGGATTTTCCTGGAATAATTATTTCAGCAAACTTCCCTTGACTTATTGCTCAGAGAAAATAAAACTCTTTAATTTCACAACATTACTATTAACTGGTCAGAGAAATAACATATTAATGGTCCATCCTCTGTTATTCACACATATTAAGACTTTCCTAGGCAGTATAATTCTAATGAGGCATCGATAATTTTTATATCCCCTTCTGTTAACTATAAAAGCTTTACTTTTCCAAGCTCGCATTATAAGATCCTTTAGCTCATCTGCGTCAGGCTGTCTGAGATAGTAGAAAGGACCCAGATTCTCTTCCTGTGACTCTGTTCTGCTAGTTCTCACTTCATTTTCCCCACTATTTCTGTAATAAACATTCATGGAGCTAACGTATATACTTGGATCTAGCTGCTCACTCCTTCCCCATTGCCTTTGTCAGTTAATTTCTATTTTCATTCAATTCCACACTCCATGAGGCTCTGGAGTCCTTGAAATAGTCAATTTCTCAGGCTCCAGGGGTGATTTGCTGTTTTCTTCACCACTTCCCAGTTCCCTGGGGTACTTCCCATTGCTAACGCCAGTGACAGTATAAATAAGAATATGATAGTAAGGTTGCTTCATATAAATGTTTTTGATACTCTTTCAGCTTTTATTGAGGTGTTTGAAGACCAGAGACAAGAGAATGTAAAATAGTGAATCCCTAACAGCAGCAATAAAATTATAGCTAATTCAGTCAGTGCTGTGTTTGGTGAAAGTGTAACAATGGGATCTCTGGGGAGAAAAAGCCTTGATTTGGAGCATTTGCTGATTTCCATGGTAAATACACTCCTGCCATGGTTGATTTGAAGCTATCATGTGACCATCACTGAATACAACATCTAGTGAAGAGACTGGTTAGAAATGTGCTGTAGCACACCGTGATACAGTATTTCTACCATACAGATACAAGAGATAAATAGCCCCAAGAGCACAGATAAGTGTAAATATAGTAAAATAAATAGTAAATGATGAGTTTGAGCATATATTACATTTGTTGTTCATGTAATTTATTTGATTATAAGCTTCTATGATTTAATTTTAAGTTAAATTATTTTTGTTTTTTTAAATTGATTATATGATTTAATTTTAAACAACAGTTACGTTTAATAATGGCTCACGAATTTCCTGTAAATTTAGCAATTTGCTTTTGCAAGCAAGTACGAGCCAGCTCCAGTACATCATTGATTATAGGATATATGAAAGACCTACACATAACCTTCAGGATGTTGTGGCATGATCAGGTATGGCCCAGCTTGTTGCAGCAGGCCTGGGTGACTTGAGGAGCCTTGGAATCTGGACCTGGATGGGCCCAATGGAGATGCAAAAGGATGGAGGAGGCGGAATGAGTTGGAGGAGCTAGAAGAAATCTGACATGGCATCAGATAAGTAGGAATTAGTGGGTCCTCTAAAAACTGACTGGGATGACAGAGACTTCTAGTTATACGCAGTGGATTTAATATACTTAGTTACCTTCCTTGTTCCCATTCAATCCCTCCTGAAACCATTCTAAAAGGGTAAAATAATTTAAAAGGCACAAAACTAAAAGAGATCTCCATGAGTCATGGATTCTGTTTGCAAACTTGTCTACTCACTAAAACTTATTTGTAGCCCCAAATCAATACTCATGGTGTTTTCCACAATTATTTGTAAATGTGCTCAGAGTGGTGAAAAATTTGAGTCGTCCAACACACAAGTTCTCAGCAGAGGCTGAACAAAGTGACACTCTGCCTTTGTTCTGGATCTCATACTGTAAACATTGTCCTTTTTGTGGTCTATTTAGTGCCATGTTTTTCATACCTTAGTGCTTTTTGTTGATGACTTTGCTGCCTAAAGTGGCCCCCAAGCACAGTGCTGAAGGGCTGTCTAGTTTCCTAAGTGCCTTGCAAAGAAAATACATGTTAGATAAGCTTTGTTCAGGCATGAGTGACAGTGCTGTTGGCCATGAGCTCAATGTTAATGAATCAACAATATATATTAAACAGGGTGTCTTTGAAGCGAACTAGACATAACACAAAGCTATGTGTTGATCCTGGCTCACAAGAATCTAACCCTGTATTTCCCCTACAAGCAACAATTCAGTATTTGCTAGTTCAGTATTTGCTTCAACTTTATAGAACATAATTACTGTGAATAATGAGAATTAACTGGTATAATAATGAGGAGAACAGAAGTGATTAGAACAACTAAATTTCAAGTTACAAGGCATATAGATGAGTGGAATCAGCTCACCAGAGAAAGCCACTGAAGCATGATCTTGGCCAGGCTCAGAAATAGGAGAGCCAGTGAATGCAGGTGAAACTCAAAACAGGAGAATTAGTTGAAGGTGTGTGTAATAAGCCATTAGAGCTCTATTTCCCATCCCCAATCCAACACAGTCAAATCGTCTCAACCCAGGCAGAAAACTAATTTATTTTCTACAGTGGCTGATCCCCAATTGATTCTGGACTCAGGGTTACTACTCATAGGATAAGGTTATCATCTTGAAATTAGAGAATTCAGGCAAAATCTACATGGAGAATGGTAGAACTGTTGGCCCCTTTTCCCCCACTGAACTCTGATAACTCTGGCTACTAGCTTTATACCACCCAGATGGCAGACTGAAGGACATCCCTCTGGGCATACTGCCTGGGTCAAAAGAAAATACCTGTATATATTAGGAAGGGGAGGAAAGATCATCTTACGGTTAATCTCACTGGTCAAAAAGTCCTCCTCTACACACACACACACACACACACACACACACCCTCTAATCTGCTTTGTTGTGCCTCACCCTTAAATATCAGAAACAACTGAGGACTACCAGGTCTTTGAAGAGGGCATCTAATATAAAAGAGACAAAAACAAACAAAAAATATAAAAAAGAACTCAGAAGAAACAGAAATAATGCCAGAAGATAAGAAAACTTCCAAAAACCTACTATGGACATCAGTATAAACAATGATATAATTTTCACAGAACAATAAGAAGAAGTTTTAAAAAGACCATTCAGTCCGGGAGTGGTGACTCGCGCCTGTAATCCCAGCACATTGGGAGGCCAAGGCAGGCGAATCACTTGACGTCAGGAGTTTGAGACCAGCCTGACCAACATGGTGAAACTCTGTCTCTCCTAAAAATACAAAAATTAGCTGGCTTATGGTGGCAGGGGCCTGTAATCCCAGCTACTTGGAGGTTAGGTAGGAGAACTGCTTGAACCCAGGAGGCAAAGGTGGCAGTGAGCTGAAATCATGCCATTGTACTGCAGTCTGGTGACAGAGTGAGCTCAAAAAAAAAATTAAAAATTAAAAAATTAAAACACACACTCAGAATAACAACATAAAAAACTCTTAAAAGCAGAAACTAAAATTTTAATATAAGAATTGAAAAATAAAATTGAGAAAATCTCCCAGAAAATAGAATAGCAATGCTAGGATGCTAGGAGTGAAAAACAGCAAACTAGAAAATATGAAAGAAAAGGTCAAAATAAGCTCACTTTAGAACATCTGACATCCAAATCACATTGGATGAGTTCCAGAAAGAATGACAAAGAAGATAGTGGGGAGGAAACTATTATAGCTATAATTTAAGAAATTTCCTGGAACTTAAGGATATCAGTTTCCATAAGATAGCATCCATGAAGGACCGCAGAATCAATTTTTTAAAAAAGACATGAAATATCAAAACCCTGGGCAAAGAGAGGATCCCAAAAGCTTTCAGAAGAGAAAAAGAGAAACAACAACAGGTCTCATAAAAGGACTGGGAATCCTGGCACCTACTTTTAATAACAATACGGGATGCTAGAATAAACACTCGCTTCAAAATTCCAAGAGAAAACAATTTCCAACCTCAAATTCTATGCCCAGTCAAACAATCAATCAAATGAAAGGGCAGAATCAAGACACTTCTCAAAACATTAGCTGTCACATATGCTTCTCAGGAAGCTAAAGGAGAGGGACACCACCGAAAGGAGAGAGTTCACAAGATAGAAACACAGTCTACTGGGCTTGGCTGCATATAACCAATGACCAAGTAAAAGTGGCATAAACAAGAAACAATTCTATTTTTCTCCTGCATGACAAGAAGTGAGAATAGTGATGTAATCAAACGTTATGATTAAGAGAGTAAGTAAAGAGGAAATGAGTGCATATTTGGAGGGAGGGCTTAAATCCACATATTCCTTGGTGTAAAATCAATACACAATATCTACAATTGAAGAAGACTTCAAGAAACAGTAATGTAAGCAAGTTATTATAAATTACAGCAGCAAACGTTGAGAAGAAACAGCTAAAAGTGTGATCAGTGTTACAAAGAAAAGAATTGGAATAGGGCAGGTGGACAGAAGAGTGTTGTCTTTCATTAGGAATTTTGAGTATCTGGTATCTATCTGACTTCTTAAACCATGTTTAACTTTGTTCACCATGCCGGGGGTGGTGGAAGTGGATGGAGGGAAGATATATAGAAAGAGGTCAGGGACCTATGTTCTGGGAGTTGGAAATACTCCGAAGTTATGGCAACCAGGCATCATCAAGTGAGTCTGTCAGCTGAGGGTGGAACCCAGGCAGAAGCTCAAAGAGAATTTCCCTTCCTGGACAGAACAGACAAGAACCAGGCAGGCCAAGTCCTCAAGGGACTGAGGGCTAGTAGGTTTCCAAGGCAGGCAGCCAGGCCCAGGAAATAAGGCAACATGGGGACATGGGTTTCGGAACTGAAACACCAGGTCAGAACCTGTCTGGATGCCAATGCTAGCAGATGCAGAGCGCTGGGGTGCTTGGGACTCACTCCTTACCTCCCTCTAGCCTGAGATAAGGATCAGGCTCACATTGAGCCTGGCAGATGAGGGCCACAAGGGAAGCAAAACTAGAAATATGGGAGGCTTGATAAACACTAAGTCAACACCGGATCTGAGAGCTATAGGTCATTGTCATCCTTCAAAATGTCTGTTAGTCCAAGACTGGGTGCCATACACAGCCCCTCAAAATCTATCCCCAGGACTAGTTAGTTACGCTGTATTCATACAATGTAATAGTATGCAGCCAACAAAACAAACGCTGAAGGTTCTGGGAAAGCTTTCTTTTTTTTAATTAAGTGTCATCATTTCCTACTTCCTGTTTCTAGGTTCTTCATGCCTGAAACGTGGTACCTGGCAATGCAGAAACACCTGCGTGAGTAGAACCATCTTGTGACCCTGGGGCAATAAGCATGTAAACAAGCCTATATTCTAAGAATGGCAAATGTGAAGATGAACAAAGAATAGGAAAAGGTTCATTGAAGACATCATTAAGCCACCCACCCCAGAATTCGTGATGCCTCAGATAAAATAACTAAACACCTTCCTGACCAATGGGACTTCCTAATGTGATGGGAATGGATTTGATTGGAAACTACAACTTATAGTCTTTTTAACATTTCAAAAACTTAAAATTCACTCCTCTATAATGTGATGGGAGTACAAAATGAGTTCAAAACTCTCCCGCAGTACTCCTATTTGGAGTAATTACCTCTCTACAAACAAAATCCACAAAACTCATCCTCAAAATTGCCTTTGAGGTCTCTGGAGAACTCAAGGTGTACATACTTAATCATATTTTGCCTTCTCACATCCTAATTGGCATATTTTTTCTATCTCTATCGTGCAGGTGGAGACTCTGAGGGACACACCTTCTTCAGGTCTAACCAATTTGTTAGGATAATGAATTACAAAACACATTTATCATTCTCAAAAGTTTGCTAAAAATAACTTTGAATGTATCACATACAGGACATTTATACCACCTTAAAAGCCCTTAGCCAATTTAAATGAATTGCTTACTTTGAAAAAGCTATAATAAGAAGTTTGTGTCATTTCACTAATATGCAATTAAAGCAATTAAAAACATTTCCCAAATTTGTATGTGGACTGCTGCTGATACAAATTGCTATTGTTTGGGAGTTGACTGGAAAGTTCCCACTGATTTCTGTACATGGAAGAAACATATTGTTGACTTGTAAGAAAGTCAAGTTATTCAACTTAATGGATCAGTACAGGAAACAAAACTTTGTTTGCCAAGCATAATATTTTGCTGTGTTTATGTTTCCCCTGATCGAAATGTGCTAGCTTTGACTACTGCTTTTAAACTAACATACACAAGTGGCATTTGAAATGGTCTTCTTTATTCACTAAAACAAAATGAAGATTATTATGGAGTCACTTTGAAAGGTAATTTGGGCCTTCTTATTTAATTAATCCATTACACTTAACCTTGCAGTATTTTACTCTCTGCAAGTCTTGCAACCATTATTAACACTATGCAAATATGTTTTGCATTATTAAATTTAAGAATTTAGTACTTGATAAAATTCTCCACAGGAATATTGTTATTAAATGAGTTCATTAAACCTAACCACACTAAATAACAGCCAAGTGTTGAGGAACATTCAGACAAAAGTGGACTATATTCCATCTTCATAACCTCTCTGTTAATTCTAGCAAATGAACATAAGCAATCTCAGGAAAAAAATTCCAGGAAGGTTATAGAAACCACACATACCTCAGTGGAAACCAGCTCCTCCAAAATAAATGTCCAGGCTTGTCTGAAACTTGCTCCTCATCACATCATCTATCAGTAATTTTCAATTAAGTGTACAATGGGGTCTAGCTCCTCCCTCTCTTATGCCTGTAATGACATGACTGGAAATGTAGGGCACTTTAATTCTACAACTAATAACCAGTCTCAGCTGGCCACAACTCGGCATTTTCAGAGGGCTCCTACATATAAAATCTTCAACCTCTACTATGAGGATGATCTCATAACCACAAGAAAAAAAAATGAATCCCAAGTAGAGGAATGGCAACAGATTTTAATGTATATCAAATACCTACAGACCCCTGCCCTTGCCCTTATTCCCTGTAGTCGATGCTGGGATGCAGCACCACACCCCTCTTTACTGACTGAAGCATGTGTTCTCTCAGCTGCCAGCAGGGTTGGCTGCTGAAGGCTTATGACTGAGTCCCTTCCTGGGAACTGCTTTCTGTGGAAGGAAGACACTTATGCCCCTTCCCCAGAGACACTCCATATCCAATGACTGTTTGATATGTGGCTACAAAGGCCTAGCCTTCTTACCTCAACTCTTGACTACACTGAAGGACCATCTTATTTCCAGAACTTCCTGTAAGATCAGCTGAGACATCTCCTGTAAATGTGTCACAGTTCAGCTTCTCCATGTGCCTAATTCTGCTTCCTTCACTCCCTCACAGGTGTTGATCACAAGTGTACCCCTAGGGAATCCAACTTAAGGCCTCCCCTTCTAAAGAACCCAATCTCAAGGAAGAATTTAAGGGGAAACCTGTCTACATAGTTTGGTTTTCTGTAAAGGCGTAAGTTAACTCCGACTAAAGTTGGACTTTTTAGTTTAAGGGTTCAACTCCTCACAGTCCAAAAGACATTAAATAAAATTTAGGCATCTTAATAGGACTGTCTTTGAAGCCCCTAGGTTCATTTATCTAAGAACAAGATTCACTTATCTGGCTGAATTGTTTCTCAGTCTAGCTAATAACCTAGACCCATTAAGGTAATAATGTTGGCTCAGAATGTATACTTCTAATCACACTGTATCTAAGACTCCCACTATCCATGAGCTCTCCTTCACTGAGGAAATGGGACAAAAACTTTACATATACTCTTTCTGCAGGGAAGCACTATACACTGAATTGTGTTCCACTTCCCAAATTCATATGCTGAAGCTCTAATCGCCAATGTGACTCTACCTGGAGACAGGGTCTTTAGGAGGTAATTAACGTGAAATGAGGTCATAAAGGTGGAGTCCTAATCCAGTTGGACTGTAGCCTTATATGAAGAGACAAACACACACACACACACACACATACACACACACACACACACAGAAAGAGAGATCTTTCTGTCTGTGCCATGTGAGGACACAGGGAGAAGGTAGCTGTCTGCAAGCGAGGGAGACAGCACATAAGCCAGCATCAGCTAGCATTTTAATCTTGGATCTCCTAACCTCCAGAACCATGAAAAACAGAAATTACTATTATTGGCCAGGAGCGGTGGCCCACACCTATAATCCCAGCACTCTGGGAGGCCGAAGCTGGTGGATCACGAGGTCAACAGATTGAGACCATCCTGGTCAACACAGTGAAACCCCGTCTCTATTAAAAATACAAAAAAATTAGCTGGGCATGGTGGCGCGCTTGTAGTCCCAGCTACTCAGGAGGCTGAGGCAGGAGAATTGCTTGAACCCAGGAGGCAGAGGTTGCAGTGAGCCGAGATTGCACCATTGCACTCCAGCCTGGATACCAAGAGTGAAACTCCATCTCCAAAAAAGAAAAAAAATGGTCTGGTGGGAATTAGTAAGCATGTATATGAGAGGCAAGGCAAAGAAAGAATCAGTAGGTCTTGCCAACTTTGTTTGTAGAACGTCATGGAAAAGTAACTTTTGAGGTCTAGGTGAGTGTGAAAAATAGAAATGAGAGAAGCTGGTACAGAGGTCAGAGCATGCTAGTTGGAGGGTCAACATGAAGAGACAGAAGATGGAACTGATCATGAGGGCTTGTACTCTGAAGGGAAGCTGGGTTTTAGTAATAAGCTTCAGAGTTAATAGTGCAGGGTAAACTTATGGAAATGAGAATGAACACTGAGAGGGGCACATGGAGAATGGAAAGGAGAGGGACTAAGCCTCGTGGAAAGCTAAAACATGTATGGTAGGAAGAGCAATGGTTTAAGAAGGAAAGTAGCCAGTGGCAACAAAGAAGAATGAGGGAAACTGAGAGCCCTCTTAAGAGGTAGCTATGGTCTCAGAAGCGTAGGAAGTGAGATCATCTGCTGAGGGAGAAAGGAAGGGGAGGAGCTTGATGTAGGGAAAGGGTTGGAGGAGTTGTCCAGTGGATTATGGGAGAGAATTGAGAAGAGGTGAAGAGATGGCTAATTGAACAGTGCTAAGGGCCTAACCAGATTAGTTGCATATGCTGGGTGTATTAGTTTGCTAGGGCTGCCACGACAAAGTACCACAAACTGAGCAGCTTAAGATAACAGAAAGGTAGTGATTTATATTTCTGGAGGCCGGAAGTCTAAGATCGAGGAGTTGGCAGGGCCTTGCTCCCTCTGAGGGCACTAGAAAAGGCTTTGTTCCAGGCCTTTCTCCTGGGCACCAGTCATATTTGATTAGGGTCTCACCCTACTCCAGTATGATCTTAACTAATTACATCGCAATGACTGTATTTCCAAACAAGGTCACATCTTGAGGTACAAGAGGCTAGGACAGCTACATATGAATGGGATGGGTGAAGGACTCCCTGGAGCATTAGAAAGCTAGAGGCAGAGACGCTGTTGAGGGATCCCTGATTTCCTCCTGCTCCTGCAACTGGCCATGAGGCTGTGGTCTTACTTTGAGGCCGTAGTTTAACAGCTAACAGTGTGGGCTCTGAGCTGGAGTCCTTGGGGTTTAAGCTTGGCTCTGCCACGTATTTGTCATGTGCCCAGAGACAAGAGACCTAAAATGACTTTACTCAATTTCACATCTATAAAATGGGAGCATCAGTAGGACCCATCCCATAGGGTTGAGAACTAAACACATTAATAAATAGCATGCCTAATGAAGTTGTTAGTATTATTCTCATTTTATAGATAAGGAAACTTAGACATATAGATTAGCCAACTTGCCCAAGACCATCTAGTAGCAGAGTCAAAACCAGCCTATAAAAGTCAAAAGTTCATGCTTTTCACTATCATGTTATCATGTTATATTGTTTCCAGTATTAGCTGATTCATTCATCCATTAATTGGATATTAGCTTATTTATTTATTTATTTTTTTTGAGATGCAGTTTCGCCCTTGCTGCCCAGGCTGGAGTGCAATGGCACCATCTCGGCTCACTTGCCACCCCGCCTCTTGGGTTCAAGCAATTCTCCTGTCTCAGCCTCCCAAGTGGCTGGGATTACAGGTGCCTGCCACCACGCCCGGCTAATTTTTGTATTTTTAGTAGACGCGAGGTTTCATCATATTGGTCAGGCTAGTCTCAAACTCCTGACCTCAGGTGATCCGCCCACCTTGGCCTCTCAAAGTGCTGGGATTACAGGCATGAGCCACCACGCCTGGCCAGATATTAGCATTAAAATAAAAAGTTGATAAGGAAGAAATAAAAATAAAACATTTTCCTTTGTCAAGTTTTCTTCTGGGGGCATTGCATTGAAGAGTAAATTAGTTATAAAATCAATTATGAAGAGAAGGATTAAGAATAAAGAGTTAAAAACAGGAATATAATTTCCAAGTGCTCTTTTCCAAATATTACCACTACAGGGTTTGAACAAGAGAGACAGTAGAGATAAGAAAAATCAAAACTGAATAAACTAGATGATAAGTCAGCTTCTATTTCTTCTTGTCTGTCCTCCCATTTTCTCCAGTTGCCATGCTACTCCTGAGGATCTAATACTGAAAGAAGCACATATGGGGCACAAGATTTCTAGCACTTTAAAGCTTAATGCTTTAAAAGTATGTTCTGAGGCTTCTTTAAATGTTTATGGGATCTTGAGCTGCGCTGGAGTCGGAGCCTGAGGCTGCCGCCGAGAGTGCCCGCGAGCCCGCCGCCCAGCCCAAGCTCTTTCCCGCCGCCTCTTCGCGCCTCGTCCCCGTCCAGCCCCGCCCGATCCGCGGCCCGTCCCAGTCCCCTGACCCTCAGTCCGGCCCGGTCCAGCCTCCCAGCGGGGTCACGCAGCCGCCCCGGAGACGATGAAAGGAGGATAAATGATGCCCAAGGCCGACAGCGGTGCCTTCCTGCTGCTTTTCCTGCTCGTGCTGTCACCGGGCCGCTGCGGCCAGTGGGGCCAGTCTGCTGAGACAGGCCCTGTGTCCAGCACCTGCTCCGGGTCACGCCCTGGGGGAGCAGGAGTCGCACGACTGTCTCAGCCTTGGATTTGACTTTGGCCTCATCCCCCTAGGGGCCACCGCAGCGCCATATGTGTTACCAAGTTCAAGGGGAGAGAGAAGAAACCGATGAAAATAGCCGCTCATCTGGGCCTGCCTTCATTCTCCGGCTCGACCCTTGACTTCTTCAGAGCTCGGCCTTGAAGCTGTGAGCTTCATCTCATTCCCTGGGCCGCAAGAAGCTCACTAGGCCCGCGTCTCTGGAGTCTGTTGGGGGGGCCCTTCCTCTGTCTCCCTGGTCGACAGCTCGCTGGGGAAACCCGGGATCTCCGACTGCCTAGACATTGGTGTTGCCGCCCCCTCGGGTTTTGTCTCAGGCTCTTCCTGGGGCTCTGCCTGGGGCTGCGTCTCTCCCTCAGGCTCCAGCTTGTTGGCAGATCTCTTGTCAGAGTCAGGTTCCGGGGTCCTCAAGGTTTCAGTTCCCCGAGAGCTCTCCCCTTCCTTGTTGGTGGTCACAGAGGGCAGTCCCCATGCCTTGGGCTGCATCCAGCAGTGGCTGAGGATCTCGTCGATGTGGAGCCGCCGGTTGACGTCCGGCTGCAGCATGCGGTAGATGAGGTCCTTGCACTCGCCTGTCAGGTGCTTGGAGCGTGGAAAGTTGACACGGTGCTCCTTCTGGATACGAAGCATCTTCTTGATGTTGGAGTCGTCGTAGGGCATGGAGCCGCAGACCATGATGTAGAGGATCACGCCCAGGCTCCAGATGTCATACACCTTGGGCTGGTAGGGGATGCCCTGCAGCACCTCAGGGGCCGCGTAGGCTGGTGACCCACAGAAGGTCTTACTTAACGTCATTCGACCATTGTCGTCCCTCAGGCAGCGCTTGGAGAAGCTAAAGTCAGACAGCTTGATGTTGAAGTCCTTGTCGAGGAGAAGGTTGTCACACTTGAGGTCCCGGTGGACGACATCCAGGTCATGGCAGTACTTGATGGCCAAGGAGAGCTGGTGGAACTTCTTGCGAGCCTCGTCCTCATGCAGGGCTCCCCGGGTTTTGATTAACTCGAGGAGGTCGCCCTGGACCGCGAGCTCCATGACAATGTAGACCTTACCATGTGATGTCTCAAAGATCTCGTAGGTCTTGATGATGGAGCAGTGGTTTAACATGGCCAGAATCTCAATTTCCCGGGGAAGGAATTTCTCTAGGAAGTCTGCAGGGGCTTTCTTGCGGTCGATGATCTTGATCGCCACGTTGAACTTCAGGCGCTCAGAGTAAGCGGATTTTACTTTTGCATAGGAGCCCTCTCCTAAATTTATCCCCAGGAGGTAGCCTCGTCGCTTGAGGACTGCAGCGTCATCCATAATGCTGGGAGTGCCCAGTGCCTCTGAGGCTGCCCTCTACAGCCCCAAGGGGCATGGGCCAGCAGTGTGCTCATTTACATCCTGGACAGAGAGTCCTTTGGGCTGGCCAGGCATGCTGTTCCTGCCTCCTAGAGCCCAAGACTCTGGGGTGGAACGTTTGGCACTGTCTCCCAGGTGACCTCAGTGGGTGAAGTCACAAAGGAAGAGTGCCCTGTGGGAATGAGGCTCTGGCCTGAGGCACTTGGACTTGGAACCCTGAAGTCTGGCCAGTGGGCTGGAGGAGATGAGACAAGCAGAGTGGCCTCACACCTGGCTGGGACCTGAGGTAGGGGGAGGTTGTGTGGGACACATGGGTCTGCCCATGCTTCCAAACCCAGAGCCAGGACTGCTTGTGCAGAAGTAAGGCCAGTTCTTGCAAACCAGGGCATCTAAGGAGGGGTTTAATAAAGGGACGATTAATAAAGGTGCGAGCAGAATGTAGGGAACCGTGAGGGTAACACAGGCACCCCAAGGTAGTAGCAGATCCCTGGCCTGCATGAAAAAGGGTGGGAATGGTCCCTGGAACCCAAAAAGAGTAGTATAGACAGGGACACCTTGAAAGAGGCAGTGCCCTTCAGTGGATAAAAGAGCCAGCTTCAGTGACCCTACAGGCTGGCAGCGGATGGGAGGAAGTCCCATCCCTGACCTCTTTTTCTTCCCTTCAGCCCTTGATGCTGTCCACACAGGCAGCCCTCAGGGGTGCAGAGCAGGGCCAAGAAGGGTAGTGTGTCAAGAGTGTAGAGTGCCTCCTGACCCTGGAGTGGCACAGTTTGAGAAGCCTGGATTCTGCCCTCTTTCCATATGTCTCTTCCCTCGTCTGAGCCTTTGCTGGCTTCTTACAGCAGCTTTGTGAGAGGACAGCCAGCAGGAGTTCTGCTCTTGGCTGTGAGCTCCCTCCTGGGGACCTTCCCAGTCCACGGCCCTGGCTGGTCTCCCAGGGCAGATCTGGGGCTGGGGCCCAAAGGCGGGGCCTGGATGCCACCCTGAGCACTAGCAGCTGCTCTAAGGACATTATAAGCAGCAGGGGCAGCACTGGACAGCGACCATCATTTCTGCTCACAGTGGAGCCTCTGCTGTGACTGGCTGTGTCTCTAGCACCTGCTCCAGGCCACGCCCTGGGGGAGTAAGAGTCGCATAACTGTCCTAGCCTTGGGTTTGACTTTGGCCTCATCCACCTAGAGGGAGTGAGCACTCCTTCCTCACATGAGCCAAGTGGAACCCTGGGCCCCTCAGGATTGAGTTGGTAGGGCTGGATGTCACTCAGGCTGGGTTGGGTACCCACCAGCCGTGGCCCTTCTCCCTTTTCTCTGCTCTTTCACCTTCTTTCCCATCCCTGACTGCCCACTGCCAGTCCTTTGTGCATGGTTGGTGATCCTTCCTCCAGACAGCCTCCTTCTCCTTCCTGCTGTGAATATCCCAACTGCTGTCTCTTGGAAACCAAAAATAAAATTCTAAGCTCCCCAGCCATCTGAATGGACCCCTCCAAGGGCATCCCAAAGCTAGCCTGAAAAAGTAGTTCAGGCCGTGATAAGAAGTGGGGGTCAGGCAGGCCTCATCATCCCTCCTCCCTTTAGGTTTCAGGCACAGCTGAGCAAGGATAACATCGACACAGAGACCTGAAGACAACAGACTCTGGTAGTAAGATACAGCAGGACCTGAAAGAAACTCAAGTGTTTTACTATAAACAGATTTCTTTGATGTATTTTGAAATGGCTCTGCAAAGCTGTCTCTTGTGAGGAAAATCTACATTCTGTAAAGAGTCTCCTTCCCTTTCCAGGTCTTTTCTCCTGAGAGAATTAACTAGAGTCTGATAAGAAACATTAACAGTGTGTTCCTTCTGAAGCCTGGTACCTGGAGGCTTCATCTGCCTAAGAACCTTGATCTCCACAGCCCATTTTCCCAGAGACAGTCCCTCCTATTGATTCACTCCAGGTCTTTAGATAAACTCTTTGAGCCAATTGCCAATCAGAAAATCTTTGAATCCACATGACCTAGAAGCCCCCCTCCCACTTTCAAGTAGTCCCTCCTTTTCCGACTGAACCAGTGTATACCTTACATGTACTGATGGATGTCTGGTGCCCGCCTAAAATGTATAAAACCAAGTTGTAGCCCTACCCCCTTGGCACTTGTTGTCAGGATCTCCTGGGGCTGTCCCAGGCCATTGGTCACATATTGGTTCAAAAGAAACCTGTTTTAAGAAAAAAAGTTTATCTCTATTGCTGTCTACAATGAAAAATATCCAATGTTATGTTTACTCTTTGTAATTAAACAGCTAAAAATTTTATTTTGGTCCCAATGCTGGTTTTTGCTTTTTGTTTTTTTTTAAACCTAGTTATCCTTCTAAGGCAATAGGGAAAGACAAGCAGAGGCAAATGCTAAAGAGAGCAGGGAAGACAGCTTCTGGAGAATTGGGCTTTCTCATCTGTGTGTCCCCTAGCTGCCCTCAGCACAGAGCTTTACACACAAACACTGGCTCAGTGACTGACCATGGCAAAGAAAGGGAGAGAAAAAAAATTCATTTTCCTTCATTGTTCCCTTACACCTGTTATGTTCTATGTCTTCCAAGGATGAAGACAATGAGATATGAGGTATTCACTCAAAATGATAATAATTTCTTTGGGATTATGTAGAAATATTGCATCTAAAATCCTAAACTGACAGGATCATTGAATATTTATGTGCATGTTACAAAAATCTGGGCAACAGATGATACACATACACTCACACATATATATAGACATAACAGAACACCTGGAGATGAAGAAGAAATAGTGCTGCATTTGGATGATAAATGTTTTGGCTCAAAATTCCCTGAGCTATATTTCTAAAATTTAGTCTGCGGTCTCTCCCACACCTTTTGTCTTTTGCTTCTTTAGATGTTTTAAATTCCAAAGGCTCCTTATCTACATCGCAGGTAGTTGAGTTATTCTAAAGCCCTGACCAAGGCATTTTATTATTGATTTGGTTGCTCTTGGGTGTTGAGTGAATAGGTAAATATATGCTGTGTGGGGAATTTTGGCAGGAGTGGTAAGGGGCTCTGGCTCTCGGCTTCACACCTCAGGTCTGCTCCTTCAGTGCCATGTGGGATTCTCCTTGGATATCATTCCACAGGTTGGGAAGACACCCTAAAATTGATGCTGAAGCTGTCAATGTCATCAGTCTACGGGACCTAGTGACAGAGCAAGCAGAACTGAGAATCTGGGGGGAAAAGCAGTTTTCTAATGCGGAATGCATGAGAGGAGAGCCAATCTTTGGTCCTATGGCTCTGACAACTCATTTTGTGACCTTAGGCAAATGACCTGTGTTTCTTGCCCCTAACTTTTTTTATTTTTGGGTTGGGGGGGTCTTTAACTAGAAATTGTTAAGGTTCTATAGAATGACACCTAACACTTTGTGATTCTATATCTAAAGACATGTTATCAAGGGTTCTATCTGCCATATGGTGAGGTGCAAGAGCTGAGGTAGTTAAGAGCATCAGACATGGAGCAGATAAATCTGGTTTTAAATCCCAGGGGCTACACCTTATTAGCACAGTGTGACTCTTGGGAAGTAATGTCATCTGTAAAATAGATGAAGGTATCTAATTTACCTAGTTATCTTACAGAGGCAATAGGAAAAGTATATAAGGAAAAAAGGAATGCAAAATAGGTATGCACTTTACAGTGATTGTGAGGATTAGACATGGTGATTCCTGGTATATTACCTCTTACGACATCGAAATGGTCTAAAGCAGAGGCATTCTACTCCATTAGACCCAAGTGATGTACAAAATAATATTCAGTATAATATAGATCTATTTTACCTCAAAATATCCCAGAAGGGATCCTGTAAACAATTTTCTAGTATCTGTTAAATACTTTTCTTAACACTATTAACCACTATAGGGAAGCTAAAAACACTATGATATGGCCTCATCTTCTAAAAATTTTATATTTAGTTGAAGAAACCACTAGAATATAGATACAAACGTCATAATATATAAAATATTAAACTTAAATCGATTTTTTAAAGTACTGATTTTGCGGTAAATTGCCTAAGCTTATGGGAGAGAAGAAATCAGAGGGCTGGGGTTGCCCAGGAAGATGTTAGAGCTTCCTTGGGCAGGATCTCCTGGCTGAGAGGTGACTCAGATAGGGTGTGGAGGCAGGGTCTTCTAAGATCACAGTTTCTGAAACCAAAGGACACCAGGAACATAACAATGCAGGGACAAAGTCTGAGCTAAGGAAACAAATTTTGAAAACCAGGTTGAAAACTCCAAGAGATCACATAGAAAAGTTTCCATGGTTTAATTTGGAAAAGGCATAAGGAGCCCAGGTTACTGACCAGTTAGGCAGGCCAAAGCTGGAGTGTGGGGGCGCAAGCCTGGTGGTAAAAGGCAGGCTCAGAGTGAAGTGTCAGTCAAGTCCTAGACCTGGTTGTGGAGGCATGCTGAGTGCATTTCAAGTGGCTCACAAAGGACAACCAGAGGGTTTCATGGAAGTGATGAGACACACGAGGCCCGGAAACAAAGGTACTTGTACATAGGTGAGACAGGAAAGGGAAATGGCATTGGAACAAAACACAGAGAAATGAATGAATATGGCCAAGAACAAACCTTTATTAGATGGCATATGTCTTGGAAGAGATAGAGATGAATATAACATGGTAGGTACCCTCAGAAGGTCTCTCAGTGTCCTGGCCTACCTCACAACTAGAAGCACTAGGAAGCCAAATTCAATGGCAAGTCATAAGTTTTCTGCTAGAGACTCATGTCACTGAAGATAGATGAGAAGGCAAAATCCTAGGCTGTGGCGGTTAATCCTAGGCTGTGACAGTTAATAACTGATTAATCTCTTTGAGCCTCAGTACACACATTTGTAAAATAGGGACTATAATAGTTTCTAGCTCATGGGATTGCTGCAAGGAGCCAAAAAACAAAATGATATATAATGCTTAGCAAAAGGCTAGCACACAGTGGCTACCGAACAAGTGTTGGCTTTTATTACTATTATTAATGGTCATTTTGTTTTATTTTTACAGACAGAGTTTTGCTCTGTTCCCCACACTGGAGTGCAGTGGCATGACCATACCTCACTGTAGCCTCAACCTCTTGGCCTTAAGAGATCCTCCCACCTCAGCCTCCCAAAGTACTGGGATTACAGGCTTGAGCCACTGTGACTGACCTATAGTGGTCATTTTATCACATCTGAGCTATCATTGCCGCCTTACTGCATACCCTCATCTCTTCTCACCCAGTTGCTATGATAGTACCCTTACTGGTCTCTCTACTTCCACTCTGGCATCTCTCCTCATTGCATCCCAGCGCTCTTTATTAAAGATCAGTCAGGATATTTTATTCCCTTGCTTAAAATTCTTGAGGAGATTCTTGTGGCCCTTAGAAAAAGTAGACGTTCCTTCAGAATCTGAGGTCCTTTATCATCTGGATCCTGCTTCTGTGTCCTGGCTCCCTCAGATACTCCACTTCAGCTACACCTTTCACTCAGGCCCAGGCAGACCCAGGACACCTTGATTTCATTTTGTCATGGACAGACCACTCTATAGTGTAGTTCATTTAATTCCAACCAAGCGTTTCCATGGCAAATGTTGCATCTGATTGGTCCTTGGAGTCTCAATGCACAATGCTCTATAGATCCTCAAAAGATATTTATTTAAAGAAAACAAACAAAAAAGTAAAGATGAAATGGAAGGAGAAAGAGAGGAAGGGAGAGGAGGAGAGAAAGAAGGGATGGAAGGAGTAAGGAGGGAGGGGAAAAACAAAGGATGAGAAAGAAAAACAAAGGTGGAAAGAATTTTATCTATATCCTTTAAGGGAACAGGTAAGAAACTCATTTTCAGTTGATCTGTTGGCAAATGAAGAAAAAAGAGGAGGAAGAAGAAACGGGAAAAAGAGAAGGAAAAGAAAGAAATCAGGGATTATATCAGAATTTTAACAATGCATATAATAACTATGACTGATAATGAAAGATACCATCTGGCCTTTATATTACTGCTGGAATCATAGTATAACAGGGACAACTGTAATCCCAGCTACTTGGGAGGCTGTGTATGTATTCATAGCATTAATGTATATGTGTTCATAGCACTTTCTCCTCCTTTCTACCCCCATCCTCACTGTGTATTTGCATATTAGGTTAATAGGTTAGATAAATAAACAAGAAAGACAGATGCAGAATTAGAAAAAAAACAAGTTCTGGCAAGGCGTGGTGGCTCATGCCTGTAATCCTAGCACTTTGGGAGGCTGAGGCAGGCAGATCACTTGAGGTCACGAGTTTGACACCAGCCTGGATAACATGGTGAAACCCCTACTAAAAATACAAAAATTAGCCAGGTGTGGTGGTAGACACCTGTAATCCCAGCTACTCAGGAGGCTGTGGCAGGAGAATCTCTTGAACCTAGGAGGCGGAGGTTACAGTGAGCTGAGATGGCACCACGGCACTCTAGCCTGGGTGACAGAATGAGACTCTGTCTCAAAAAAAAAGATTAAAAAAATAAAAAGAAAAGGCTGGGCTTGGTGGCTCACACCTGTAATCCCAGCACTTTGAGGGGCTGAGGCAGGTGGATCATGAGGTCAGGAGTTCAAGATCAGCCTGGCCAAGATGGTGAAACCCCGTCTCTACTAAAACTACAAAAATTAGCCAGATGCTGTGGCAGGTGCCTGTAATGCCAGCTACTAGGGAGGCTGAGGCAGGAGAATCGCTTGAACCTGGGTGGTAGAGGTTACAGTAAGCCAAGATCACGCCACTGCATTCCAGCCTGGATGACAGAGTGCTGTCTCAACAAAAAAAAAGAAAGAAAGAAAGAAAAAAAACAAGTTCTATTTGTAGTAAAGAGAACAGTGTAGAACTGGAGTTGGAAAACGTTTTCTATAAAGAGATAGATAATAAATATTTTAGGCTCTGAGGGCCTCATGTGGTCTCTATCACTTATTCTTTTTTGTTTTGTTGAGCACCTTTTTTTTTTTTTGAGATGGAGTCTTGCTTTTTTGCCCAGGTTGGAGTGCACTGGCATGATCTCGGTTCACTGTAACCTCCACCTCCCAGGTTCAAGCAATTCTCGTGCTTCAGCCTCCAGAGTAGCTGGGATTACAAGTGCCAGCTACCATACTCGGCTAATTTTTTTGTGTGTATGTGTCTATTTTTAGTAGAGATGGGGTTTCATCAAGTTGGCCACGCTGGTCTCAAACTCCTGACCTCAAATGATCTGCCCTCACCTTGGCCTCCCAAAGTGCTGGGATTACAGGTGTGGCTACCACACCCAGCCTGCACATTTCATTTTAAAATATGGTTTTCATATTGAGGATCGTACAAAAATAGGTTACAGGTCAATTTTAACTGGCAGGTCATAGTTTGCCTAGTCCTGGAAAGAAGGGGAAGAATGAACCAAAGAGTCTGAAGGCCTGCAAAAAGTTTTAGTTGAGAGATGAAAGTAAGGGATTCTTGAAAAGAGACAGATACTGGAATATCTACGGAGTGAAAGATGGAGATTGGGATTACTAAATCTATAGTTGTAGGTTCTGAATGGATCCTCCTTAGATGTCCTTCAAGTTACTGGATTGAGTTTCTTTGAAAGAAAAAAATTGTTAAATCTGGGGTCTACATGTCCTAGTCTTATTTCTTGCTAAACTATACATGTCCACATCTAGTCTTGTTTCCACAGCTAAACTACACAGCCTTGAGGACAATTAAGGGAAGGGTGGATGGCCATCTGTGTGGTATTTGCCCTTCAAACCGACACTTAGTTTCATTACTAGGACTCAAATGCCATCTATCTCTTATTTTTGTTACTAGTTCCTGGCTCTGCTATTTATGCTAATAGAAAAGGCTTCTATTGTTCACTAATTATTATAGCTCTTTTAGTTTAATGGTTCATTTAGTATTACATTTCTCTATATTGAAAGCCTTGCATCAGTTTCTGGGCCAGTGACCTGATGACAATAACAACAACAACAATAATAGTAATTTAAAAATGGCTTTACCACGGCTGTATGTCATTTATTCCCACAATAACCCTATAAAGGAAGTATTCCTCTAAATGAGGAAAGTGAAGCTCAGTGCATTTAAGTAACTTACCTAACGGCAAAACTAGTAAAGGGCAGAGCTGTATATTTAATTGACACAGTGCAGTCTCTTAAAAACAATATCCCTTAATGCTCACAAACCAGTACCCCAGATACAGTGCAGAAACTTCAATTCTCTCTACCTTGGAGTAAGGTCATGGTCTCACTTTCCATCCTCAGTTTCCAAGAAGGCTGAGGTACCCTTCTTTGTCTGAGTTCTGAATTGAGTTTAGGGCACCAGGTCTAGGGATGTTTGGGAACATCTTATACTTAAAATTTCAGAAGTCCTAGGGAGAGCAATCAGGAAAGTCTCTCTTTGCTGACAATATGATTCTATACCTACTAAAGACTCCACCAAAAGGCTCCCAGAACTGATAAACAACTTCAGAAGAGTGTCAGGCTACAATTCAATATATTAATATAAAAATCAGTAGCATTTTTATACACTAGTAATGTTCAACCTAAGAGTCAAATCAAGAACACAATTCCATTCATAATAGCCACACAAAAAATAAAATAGGAATACATTTAACCAACAAGGTGAAAGATCTCTACAAGGAGCACTATAAAACACTTCTGAAAGAAATCATAGGTAACACAAACAAAGGGAAAAATATTCCAACCTCATGGATTAGAAAAATCAATATTGTTAAAATGGCCATAAAGCCCAAAGCAATCTACAGATTCAATGCTATTCCTATCAAACATCAAACTGTCAATGTCATTTTCCAAAGAATTAGAAAAAACTATTCTAATAATCTAATAATTCTAATGAAAAAAACCCCACAGAGCCAAAGCATTACTAAGCAAAAAGAACAAAGCTAGAGGCATCACATTACCTGACTTCAAACTATAAGGCTACAGTAACCAAAACACCATGGTACTGGTACAAAAGCAGACACATAGACCAATAGAACAGCATACAGAACCCAAAAATAAAGCTGCACACCTACAGCCATCTAATTTTTGACAAAGTCGACAAAAATAATCAAGAGAAAAGGATTCCCTTTTAAATAAATGGTGCTGGGATAGCTAGCTAGCCATATGCAGAAAAATGAAACTGAACTCCTACCTTTCACCATATACAAAAATGAACTCAAGATGGATTACAGATTTAAATATAAAACCTCACACTATAAGAATCTTAGAAGAAAACTTAGGAAACACCATTCTGAAAGCTGACCTTGGGAAATAATTTATGACTAAGTTCTCAATAGCAATTGCAACAAAAAAATGGACAAGTAGGACATAATTAAACTAAAGAACTTCTGAATAGCAAAAGAAACTATCAACAGAGTAAAAAGACAACCTACAGAATGGGAAATAAATATCTGTAAACTCTGCATCTGACAACAGTCTAATATCCAGAATCTATAAGGAACTTAAATCAACAAGCAAAAAATATATAACTCTATTAAAAAGTGGGCAGAAGACATGAATGAACTTTTCTCAAAAGACATATAAGTGGCCAAAAAACATGAAAAAATTCTCAACATCACTAATCATCAGAGAAATGCATATCAAAACCACAATATCTCACACTAGTCAGAATGGTTATTATTAAAAATTCAAAAAAAACAGTCTGGGTGCTGGGGCTTAAGCCTGTAATCCCAGCACTTTGGGAGGCCGAGGCAGGCAGATCAGGAGGTCAAGAGTCCGAGACCAGCCTGAGCAACTCAACACGGTGAAACCCTGTCTCTACTAAAAATACAAAAAAAAAAAAAAAAGAAAGAAATAAAGAAAAAGAAAATAGCCAGGCATGGTATAATCCCTGCCACTCAGGAGACTGAGGCAGGAGAACTGCTTGAACCCAGGAGGCAGAGTTTGCAGTGAGCCAAGATCACGTGACTGCAGTCCAGGCTGGGCGACAGAGCTGATGAGGCTGTAGAGAAAAGGGAATGCTTATGCACTGTTTCTTCAGCCAGCCACTGTGGAAAGCAGTTGGGAGACTTCTCAAAGAGCTAAAAATAGACCCAGCAATCCCATTGCATGCATGCCACATGTTCTCACTTATAAGTGGAAGCTAAACATAGGGTACTCACGGACATAAAGATGGCAACAATAGACACTAGGGACTACTGGTGGGGAGGAAGGGAGAGGGCAAGGGCTGAAAAACTAACTATTGAGTACTATGTTCACTAACTGGGTAACAATATTAGTTATACCCCAAACCTCAGTATCACACAATATATCCAGGTAACAAACCTGCATATGTACCCCCTGAATCTAAAATAAAAGTTAAAATTATTTAAAAAAATAAGATCATTTCTAGTAACTGGTCCAAACCTCCCCTCATCTTCCTTTCCTCATCTCTGATTGGCTCTTTCTCCCTGAGGGTTTTCAGGTATCTGTGTACATGGGGGTTTGGGAGGTAGAATTGGATAAAAATTAGGCCTGAATTTATCTCTTGGGGCACATTTGTCTCAACTGATCTTAGCAATATCTTCAAATCATGACAAATAAAAAGAATGATTGATTTTTAAAGTATGTGTACTGCCAGATTAGAAACTCTTTCAAATTTATAGTCCTGCGTGAGACAAAGAAAACACCTTTCCTTGGGTAGGAAGGGGTGGGTGGTCTCATATTTAGATGAAGCATATGGCTGCATTTGGAGTATAAATTTTTTCAATTTTAAAATATTTACTTCTTCCTTTATAAAAAGAACACATGCTTGTTATGTACAGTTTGAAAAATATGCTGCAAATAATTAAAGATATAAATTTATGAACTTTGGAAAGGTCTCTCCCTATACAGTGATTCTACTATGCTTTTTCTAGAGTTGAAATTAGAACTGGAAGAGGTTTTAGAAATCATCTAGTCCGACCAACGCCTTTGACAGTTGAGGAAGAACACATGTTCTGTATGATTACATTTTGATGTTCTTTTATAGTTGGCTTGTTCTCTAAGGATTTTTAACATATGAACATATATATATATATTTAAACTTGAGATACTATTAAGTTGGCTAGAATTCAAATAAACACATCCTCCCTACATTCTCTCTCTCCATCTCTGCTCTGACTCTCAAAGATGAAGATGCTGCCTCTTAGACTGTTCAACACATGGGGCCTCTGCATTGATGCCAAAGTCCCACAGTGTCTGGAACTGCCACAGGGCGGCCCACCAAGGGAGGGCATTTTGAGACAAAGGTCCAGCTGCCTCATTCCTGGGCAGTCACTAGAAGTGAGCCAGTAAAATAACTGTGGCTTTGCTGACCTTCTCAGGAGACCTATGGGCTTGAATCTGGCTTTTATCTGGGGAGAGGTGCAGAGAGAATGCAAAAAGAGAATAGGAGAATGGAAAGGAAAATGAGAACTATATTGGAAACAATTGTATTGAAAAAGTGGATTAACCACCACTGTAAATAAAAAATACAGAACGCACATTAAATCTCACAATAGGATTTTTCTGTCATATGCTTTTTAGATTCCAAAGTTTTTAAGTATGAAAAGATTCAGAGCTCTTTTTCAAAAGATGGAGCCTCCACAGGATGGGCAGCACCATGAGTGGGGTCAATTGGTCTTTGCCTCTCCATTCTTCTCCTTTCTGGTGCATAAACTTTGAAGAAAGAACATATGTGGAAGAGCTATGAGTCTGGTTAGGATACATAAATTCTGAAAATATCATGCTTCCAGACACAACTGGCTTCACATCAGAAAATTCTTTCCAGGGTAAACACTTTGTTTAAATATTAAACTTAAGCAAAGCCAGACACAAGAATACAGTTTAAATAGCAAAGAAAGGCCATAATGACCCTAAGTGAAAAAGAATTAATAAAAGATGCCCTAAGCTGACAAGCCTTTCTGTCACAGAATGACAGCTGCAGATACCAGTGATCCCTGAAGTTTTTCATTTTTCAGATTTGATGCACTGCCTTCGGTAATGACAAATACACACTCTAGTTTTTTTAAACCTTAGCCTTTGCAATGATAGTAGGAATAAGTACTCTGTTTTTGTACCTTAAGATTTTCTTTTGTAATAATTTTTCCTGGAATTACAAAATCATCATCTTAAAACACCATTACTATGAAGTCCTTAGATTTCAATGCTAATGGGGAAGAAGAAGGTGCCTAAAAACAAGGAGGGAAAATCTTTCAAGATGTCTCCAAGGCAGCTCCACAAACAGAGGTATAACATTTGATTCTGACCTTGTCAATCTTGTATTTGATTTATTCCTCTCAGTAAAGAAGGCTTGCAATGTGGATTGAATTTTTAATCTATTTTGTGTAATATATATTGCATGAAACAGGTAAAAGTTCACACTGTTGGGTTATCCAATTTACTATTAACCTTCAGTCAGGCATCAGTGTCTGCCCAGTCTCTAATGGTCATCAGGAAAATTATATAGAGGGCCAGCTTGCCTCATTATTGGGAATAAAATAGCACACATGGCTCATGAACTAATCAACTATGCAAATATCCCTGGGTCAGGGCAGATCCTTACTGGAAGCCAATTTGATATTCTTCAGCACCAGGGATTTAAGTGAAAAAAAAAGAAACAACTAATTTAAAAAGCTGGAGAATAGAACCTATGAGGAAAGCTAAAAGAAACAAATCACCCTCGGAAAGATAAGGTTGAAGAATGTTCTAATAAAGGTCTTCTTGTATATATGAAAAGCAGAAGAGGTGGCTGGGGAAAGGAAGAAAGAACAAGAATAAAATGAGACCAATACGGTGATGCAAGGAATTTAACACTATAAATGGGAGCTGAGAAAGGGTTCATTCATTCATTCATTCATGTGACATTACCCCAAGCATGTACTCTCAGCCAGACATTGGCTGCATGCTGCCTCAGCAGAGGCCAGGTACCCACCTTCCTGTGATGATTTCTGTGAGATCTTATCTAAACACAAAGGGATTCAGAGTCAGCTTATTTAAAATTATTTACTTCTTTTTTGAGGGAAGTAGGGCAGGGCAGAGTGGAACAGGAAAAGAGTAGTCGTGGAGCTGGCTCAGAGGCAAAACTACCCATGCGTTGTAGCTGTTATGTCCCAGGACAATCTACATGTGGGTTTGGGAGGTGGAGGACAAAAAATAGGCATGAATTTATATCTTTGGGCACATTTGTCGAAACTGATCTTAGCAGTTTCTTCAAATCACAACAAATAAATGATGATTTTTAAAGTATGTGTATTGCCAGATTAGAAACTCTTTTTCAAATTTATAGTCCTGCATGGGACAAAGAAAAGAACACCTTTCCTTGGGTGGGGAGGAGTGGGCAGTCTCTTACGTAGGTGAAGTACATGGCTGCATTTGGAGTATGATTTTTTTCTACTTTAAAATGCTTACTTTTTCCTTTGCAAAGATAACACATGCTCAATTATGTACGATTTGCACAATTGTACAATGTACAATTTGCAGTGTATTTTACACTGCAAATAATTTACTGAATTTTTAAGAAAAGAGTTTATGGACATTGGAAGGGTCTCTCCTTATGTACATGCTCCCCTAAGTCTCAGAATGAAATTCTTTCATTAGACTCTCTCCTGGAGTTAGCGTAGAAGTTCACAGTTAAAATAAGATATTGAGTTGGGAAGAAATAACATTAAATGTTACCTTGTTATTAGCACCTTACCTTGAATTAGTTTATTAATTTAAGCCTAGAGAATGCCCTTCAGGAACCTGAGAAGCCTCAGAAAGACTCAGGCTGCCGAAGAATCTCTGGGAGGACAAAAATGAACTCCATCAGCTGCTGTGGAGTTAGCTGTGGGCCTGGCCTTGGTGGAGTCCCGGTGGCTTGAGGTAGTTCTTTGGCAAATACAAATGCCTTTGACTGATGTGATGCCCCCAAACCTGGCAGCAACATGAATAGAAATGAGTGCGAACCCCAGGAGATAAAGCATTTTGGCTAGAACCATTTGCTTATCATGACCCTTATGGGACTTAGCATGCTTTTGAAGCTATGTAACAGATGTTCTCATAGCATATGCTACATTAAGAAATGCTTGTGAGGTAGTTCAGAATTTCCACTTCCCTCTTTAGAAGTGATTTTAGATTTCTTTTCATAAGCATTTTAAAACATGTTCCATTCAAACTGCGTCTTCCATGGTACACATGTACATACGTGCTGAGAAAGTGTCACTCAAGAGGGAGCAGTTCGGTTAATGCACCATCAGCATCTTCGGTAAGGTCTACAGAAGGCAACTTCTCGAAATGCTATTACAAAGCATTTATACCTTTCTATTCTGGAAGAGTAGCCTTCATGTTATTATCAAAATGTATTAGCAGAAGGGCCTTGTAGGCTGTAATTTATCCTTTCTGAAGACAGCCCCTACCCTCCCTTTTTCTCCCCCATTCTCTCTCTGACCCACATCCTTTCTGCTTCTTTTATTCTAATGCATCTTTCCTTTTCCACAATTACATATTTTTTTCTTTTCTACACTGCTCTAGGCTGTAACTCAGTTTAGTCTCTGTAAGCGGAATTCAGGAAATAAAATAAGAACCACTAGCTCATGGCATACTCCCAACCACACCCATGAGATGCTTTATCCCGGTACACCCTTTCACCACTTCTTCAGACTCCTGAGATGAAGCCCACTACACTAGAAAGCCTTCCCTCGCTCTGTACCACAACAAAAGGACAAACAGGTAAAGCAAGGGATCTTTTAGGAGGAGATGAAGAAAGAATAACAATTTAGCAACTAGCATTTTAAATTAAATCTACAGTTTATCCAGACCATTTGTTTTTATCATTGTGCTGGTCACCATGACAACCCTGAGAGGCAGGCATCTTTTGTATCATCTCCATTTCATGGATGAAGAAAACTGAGGCTTGGAACAATCATATCACTTGCCCAAGCCACGCACTAAGTTTTTCAACCATCTACTGCTGTGTAACAAACCACTTTAAAATTTGATGGCTCAAAAAATCAATTTAACTACTCATGATTCTGTGGGTTGGCTGGGTTGGCTGAGCAGCCCTTTGGCTCCACATAGCGTCCAACTGGGAGCCTGCCTGAGGCTGGAATGATCAAGATGGCTTCACCCTCATGTTTGCCTGTAGGCACTGGCTGTTGGCCAGGGCACTTCGGTTCTCCTCCACATGTCCTGTCGATCCTCCAGGAGCTCTTTCCTCATGGTCTCTCCAGCAAGATAGGCTAGACTTCTTAATATGACTGGGGCTTCCAAGGGGGTGCAAATGGAAACTGCCAGGCCACTGAAGCCTCAGGCCTGGAAGTCACAGCATCACTTCCACTGCCTTCTGTCGGTCAAGGCAGGCCACATGGTCAACCAGTTTCCAGGGGGAGGAAATAGATTTACTTTCTAGACAAGGAAGCCACATGCATATACAGGAATAGGAACAATTGTGGGCAGCTATATGCTATGCTCTGAGTGTTTGTGTCCCCTCCCAAATTCATATGTTGAAACTTAATCACCAACGTGATGGTATTAGGAGGTGAGGCCTTTGGGAGGTGATAAGGTCATGAGGGTAGAGCCCTCACAAATGGGATTAGTGCCCTTATAAAGGAGGCCCCAGAGAGCCGCCTTGCCCTTCCACCTCAAGAAGAGAGTGAAAGACAGTGAGCCATCTACGAGCCAGGAAGCTGGCCTTTACCAGAGACTGAATCTGTCCCCATCTTGATCATGGGCTTCTTAGCAACGAGAACTGTGAGAAATAAATTGCTGTCTTTTATAAGCTACCTGGTTTACGGCATTTTGTTATAGCAGCCTGAACATACTAAGACACTATATTTGCAGACAATCTATTAATACCAAGAAGGGCATAATTGGAACTCAGAAAGATCAGTGACAACTATTCCAGTAATTCTTTAATGTTTAAGTCTAAGGTTATGATTTCATTTCAGGTGCATGCACAGGTGCAGGATGTTAGTTCCCCATTTGGTCTCAGGTGATGTTGGCACCACTACAACTTTGCCTTCATGTGTTCTTTATTTGAAAGGAAGAGAGAAACTTAGGCTTGTGTATAATTATTGTTAATTGACTTAGTAATTGGTCTTAATAATTAGCCTAATACAAATGTTCTCAATAAGAACTTTAAGAGCAGGGTATGAGGTGACAAAGTATCAAGAACTGGCAGAACAATGGGTACTTGCTGATTAATGTTAACGGCTAAGAACCACTTGGCAGCAGAAATCATGGGACGAAGGTTGTTTGTGGCACTGTCTCGGCAGTCTTACTGAATTTTCTAGATTGAACGCATGGTCGATGGTCATCCAATTAAACCCTGTCTTTAGACAGACGCATTGTTACATCTGAGATTCTTTTAGGTCTGAAACTTCTCCAATGCCTAACTCACCTAATACATCCACTTGTCTGGGCCCCAGCTTGTACATACGTACAACATGTACACATACACACGGGCACACATACAGAGTCCTACTATTAAGAAATGCTATAGAACAGCTTTTGTAAACAAATGAAAATTAAGTTCAAACCTTTGTTTTCCAGATTTCACAAATCTCTTGAAGTGACCAGGGCCCTCCTGGAGTGTCACAGCCTAGACTGCTGTCACTGGGGCTTCACAGGCAGTCACCAAGGCACTCACGACTTCGACTCCTCCTCCACCTCCCTCAGCAAAGGCAGCCATGATTCTCTTTCTGGTTTTGAACCACCATGAAATGTATTTCACTCCTCTTGAAGGCATGCCTCTTTTCTAAGAGACTTTACAGCTGCCTTCCAGCTATTTATGTGTCTTCCCATTAAGCTGGATGGGAGAACAAGAAGAAAATCACAGAGGAAAAGATCTCTGGGTTAAGGGTGCAGGGACTAGTTTCAGGAAGAGGACACTCTAAATCCTGCTTGGTATTCAGTCACTGAGGCTTAGTTTGGTTGTTTAAAAAATGTATTCATGGTAACTTAAAATTTAAAGTAATAAATACATATTAAAGAATATTTGAAAAAAATCCTAAGATCATAGGTCAATGCAGCCTTGATCTCCCAGGCTTAAGAGATCCTCCCATCTCAGCCACCTGAGTAGCTGGGACCACAGGCAGGCGCCACCACATCTGGCTAGTTTTTACATTTTTTGTAGAGACAGGGGTCTTACTATGTTGCCCAGCCTGGTCTAGAACTCCTGAGCTCAAGTGATCCTCCCACCTTGGCCTCCCGAAGTGCTGGAATTACAGGCTTGAGCCATGGTGGCTGGCCTTTGTTTTTGTTTTCATACAATTTAGTAAATTTGTAGCAGAATTGAGAGCCCAAGGCAGATGGATGATTTCCTTGAAAAGGTGTCACTTTTCTAGTTAAATGTCAGTCATAATAAAACCCTAAGTGAGGCTAACTGGGCTACTGATTTTGAATATTTTAACAATGTTAACAGACTTCAAAGGGAGAATCAACAACAAAGATTCTAAGAAGAGCCTATAAATTCAAAAGATGTTCCCACATCATCAGCATTAACTGAAAGTACTTAATATTTGTTCTATACGAAGGACAGACTTAAAGAATTCCAACACCTATAACATTTACTAGTAGGAAAATCAAATTATATATGGAGAGGAAAATCAATGAACATATATATACCTCTAGGGAGTTTTAGAAATATTTTGCCTATTTTGTTAAACCAAGGATAGTACTAAAGTGTTCATCTGGGAGAGGAAACAGTACATGCACGCACACACAGTCATAAACTGAGTAACATTAAACAAATAATAACAGCCTGAAATGAATAATTGCAGCTGAGGATTCATTAATGCACATGCACACTCAGATATGTCACTTTCACTCTTTGCTATCTGACCCCAGGCTCCAGGGTAAAATCCAAGCTCTCCCCCTAGACACACCAAGCATTTTACGTGCACTCCCTTTCCACCTGTTTGCCTCATCCTCCCACTGCACCATGGATCCAGTCCAACCTGACTTCTTGCAGTCTTCAAAAGTACTGACATCCCACTCTTTCATATGCCTTATCCTCAACTTGGCAGACACTTCTTCACGCCCATCACTTGGCTCAGCCGATGCCCCATTCCTGGCCAGCTCTGGATCACTTCTTGGCCAGCTAAGGCTGAAAGGCCACCTGCCTGCTAGACCATGTTTTCTCATCTTCATGTTTGTCCCTCACTAGAGTAGGGCTCCCTGAAGACAAGGGTGGCATCTCTCATCTTGCCCTCCCCCCACCATCACCACCACCTCTCCACCCGCACTTGGCACATGGTAGAAATTCAATAAATATTTATTTGGTGAATAAGGCCACATCTCAGGGGTCTGTAACAACTAACAGTTTATCTGATAGGCACTTGCAAAAGATGGTCACCCTGTTGACCCCTCACAGCAGCCCTCTGAGATGGGACATACAGGTCCAAAGCCCTTTTCCAAATCTCATGGGGATATATCTGCTTAGGATTTCAGAAATGTGTGTATTTTAGAAAGGCAATAGCTTGTATTAAACAGATATTAAACGACAGTCCCAGAGGAATTTGGGGCCACACCAATAATCAAACATGTATAATTAACCAAACATAATCAGCCCCAAATATGAATAATCATACTAAATGGAATAAAGACTATAAACAGACTCTGGTCAGTTCAAGTTTTATTACCTACTGAGTTTGCAGGAAATTTATGAAAAAGCTGTGTGTTTTAGAGCTTTTTGTGTTTCAGAATTGCAAATAAAAAAGCATGGGCCTGCACAATTATCCCTATATATTTTGGAAATAAAGAGTGGGGGCACAGAAAGGGTAAATAAACTGACCACGATCAAACAGCTGATAAACTAGAATTTAATGCCTTACACCAGAACTTTATTCTTTTAAAAAGGTTAAGTTATGTAATATTTGACATACACAAAAGAATATATGTGACACACATGCAAATTAATGCATAGCAATTAAAATAATAAAATAAAATTGAACCTGTCACCTTACTGAGATATAAACCCCTGATCTTAACTCCCAGGCACACCACCTCAGGGTAGGCTAAGCCTAACTTATTTAAGACTATGTTACATAGCCTGAATTTTAATGGCTTTGAAATGTCAGCTTCTTAAGTGGGACCCAGGAGATCACACAGCTACGACAGCAGTCAGACTCTACCAGGGGAAATCAAGTCATTTAAAATGGGTTGAGTATCCCCTATCTGAAATGATTGAGATCAGAAGTGTTTCAGATTTTGAACTTTTTTAGATTTTTGAAAATTTTACATTATACATATCAGTTGAGCATTCCAAATCTGAAAATCCAAAATCCAAAATGCGCTAATGAGCACTGCCTTTGAGTATCACGTCAGTGCTCAAAAAGTTTTAGATTTTGGAGCATTTCAGATTTCAGATTTTCAGGTTTGGGATGCCTAACCTGTATCTCAAGGGATCTATGAAGGGGAGAAGGGATGAAATCATATTGCCTCCCACATGTAAAAATGATGCAATTTGTGGTATAAATTAACAAGGGCTCTTTTAAAAGCACAATGGATAAAAACTTAGCAGTGTGTAAGACCAAAACAGATTGATGTGTGCTGCTTGTATAGGCTGGCATAACAAGAGCATTGGGCTACTGAACTGAGCTGCTGAGACAATTAGAAGGAGCCGGGAAGAAGGTGTGAGGGGTTATGCACAGAAAGAGTGCTTGAGGCCCTGTGTATGGTGTGCTTATCTGCAGATATGGACAAAATCTAAGTGGTCTGCCTTGTTTCACAAGCTCTCACTTTTAGGGGCCTCTAATTGACCAGAGGACTATTCAACTCACCTAGATCAAAGGTTCAGAAGATGAAAGGGTTTTCCCCTCAGCAAAGTAGAACTGATACTGTGGAACAGTTATTGAGTAATGGACCCTCATCCTCACATCGAACATCCCCAACCTTGCCAGTCACCAGCCTCTCCCAGACAGCTCCCTGAAGAAGACAGAGGTCTAACTAAGACCATGGCTGGAACCTGGTTGCTCTAAATAGGTGATGGAAACGATGAGGTCTCTGGGGAGGAGTAAGGATGTGTGTGTGTGTCTGTGTGTGTGTGTGTGAGAGAGAGAGAGAGAGAGAGAAAGAGAGAGAGAGAGAGAGAGAAGGGGGAGGGGGCAGAGAGAGAGAGAGAGCGAGAGAATATGAACAAAGACTCTGGAAAAATACATCTTTTGAAAAAGCCAGAATTCTGTGTTCACAGAATCTTATTTTGCCTATGAACACTGTTATTCCCTGACTGGTGGTGGAGTGGCACTGCTGATGGAAGGACTTACTGAACCAGAAGGAGCCATATTCATGTGCTACCTCGGAAACCTGTGTTGCTGCTGACCATTCTACCTTTAGCTCTCCAAGGTAATTACTGACTTAAAAGTCAAAGGGCAGACAAATCCTTCAAACAAAACTAGATGACTCACACATTCCTTGCAAAAAGGAGTCCTAGAATCACTATGGAAAATACACACACACACACACACACACACAAGCACACATACATGTGTGTACACCTTAGTTGTATTCTGTGGATATTTAGATATATATTTAAAAGATACTTAAAGAAAGGACAAGTAAACATCCTAGGGCAAGGAATCAAGCTGGAAACTTGCTTCATCTACATGATATTCAGTGAAATCTGAGAAAAAGGGAAAATAAACTGAAGCAACATTAAGTGAAGAGGTTGCTTAAGAAGAGGCCCTTGTATGAAAACAGATGTTTGATGTTTATACCTAAACATATAAACAGTGTTTATACCTAAACCGTAAAAAACCCAAAACCTCCCAAGTGTTTGCAGCTAAAGTCATTTCCAGCTTTTCATGACTGTCACAGGTAGCTTTGGGAACTATTATACTTGAAGGGAACCCTCTTTCCATTGTAAATCTTGACAATCTGTGGAAGCAAGAAAAAGGGTGAAGCCTGAGGCATGTGACACATCCTCGGAGGCCCTTTGTTGGTGGACATTTCTATCAGGAAGAGACACAGCAGCTGTCTGTTTGGATGTGACTATTTGCTTTTGTATTCAACTAATATTTGGATTAATACATCTTCTTCTGTGAGTTTTCACATCAGTATTCCCTCCTCTTTACCTTGTTTTTTCCCCAAAACACACACCATAGTCACACTGAGTGAGTAGCTCACCCCCAGATGGTCAGAGAACTAACCTACAGCAATCGTTTCTCCCCATTACAAGCTGTGGGGAACTGTGTGAGCCGGCAGATTGCTCAGGGATCCCCTAACATAGCCCCACGCTGTATGCTATGTGCCTTGTGCTCACAAAGCATCAAAAGATGCTCACAGGGTTCCAAAGAGAGCATCATATTGAAGACCTGGCTTCTTATAAATGCAGCCTGTCATGTCTGAGCAGAGATTCTGAAACAGTTGTAGCTTGTTGCCTTATATTTGGCTACTGCTAAAGTGTGGCCCTTGGACCTGCAGCATCTGCAACACCTGGCCGTTCGTTAGACCTGTAGAACCTCAGGCCCCACAACAGAACTGCAGAATCTGAATCTGCAATTTAGCAATGTCCCCAAATGATTTTAGCTGCACATCAAAGTTTGAGAAGTACTGGTTTATGGCCCTTTATCGCATTTACTTTATTTAAGAAATATTTACATTAATTACTATAAGCTAAGCACTCTTAAAAACACATTTTTCAACTCAGGAGGCTGAGGCAGGAGGATGGCTTGAGGCCAGGAGTTTGAGACCAGCCTGGGCAAGACAGTGAGACCTCATATCTAAAACAGTTTTTAGAAATCAGCCAGGCATGGTGGTGCATACCTGTAGTCTTAGCTACTCAGGAGGCAGACACAGGAGGACTGCTTGAGCTTAAGAGTACAAGGCTGCGGTGAGCCATGATCATGTCACTGCACTCAAGCCTAGGCAACAGAGCAAGAACCTGACTTAAAAAATAAACCATAAACACCACATGTTTCTCAAATAACTCATTTACTCCTAAGAACAACCCCATTTATAATTGTATGGTCAATAGATACTATTATGCTTCCATTTTACAGATGAGAAAACCAAGGCATGAAAGTGTGAAGTGTTTGCCCAAAGTTACAGGGCCAGTATGGAGTGGAGAGGAGATTAGAACTCCATTGTATATGCCACAACTCTATGCTGCCTACCCCTTGGACACATACAAGAAATAATTAGAAGGTCCAGGTGTGGTGGCTCATGCCTATGATCCCAGGGCTTTGAGGAAGCTGAGTTGGGAGGATTGCTTGAGCCCACGAGTTTGAGACTGCAGTGAGTTATGATCATGCCACTGCACTCCAGCCTGAGTGACAGAGTGGGACCCTGTCTCTTAAAAAAAAACTGTTTTAATTTTAAAAAAGAAATAATTAGAATAGATTTTAAGAAGGAACACCTTGCACCAGAAAAAAAAAAAAAAAACCACAGGTGTTTACAGTTGTGGAAGCTACAGATTATAGTAGAGATCTTCTGCTCCAAAGGGACTATTCACTGAGGAAGGCATGCAAGAAGTGAAAGCTTTTCCCATACCTGAGATCCCATCCCTTAACCTGCACACCTGAGAACCTTAGCCTGTTAATGCCCATAAAATGAATTAGCAACTGAGGGGAAAAGTAGGGTTTCAAAAATGATATTTTCTTGCTTTACTTTTCAAAGGTCAAAATACTTTAAAACTAGTTGCAGACCACCAGCAGAGCTAGGCCTCTGGCCTTCTGGAACTGTCCATTTGGGGATGTGAGTCTGATTGATCCAGTCATTCACCCACTTTCTACTTTTGTTTCTGGGCCTTGCCTCCTTTTAAAACACTCACACACAACTCTGATCTCCAATTTGTCCACAGACTTGAATTTTCCAGGCTGCTTGTTTCATAGTTCCCAGGGCAGCATTCAACAGAAGCACCAGGTAATAGCACCTCAGGCTGCAATATTTTCCTGAAGCCTCCAGAAAGTGGATTTCATTCCAGTTGAAACAACACCTTTAACACATTTGGAAATGTCATTAACAGTATTGTATAGCTATCAGCCTAGAATCTGTGAATTTACTCCATCTTGAGTCCAGATGGCATGTACAAAGGACACAGGGCAATTATATCAGATCTCGACAATGTGAGAAAAACCCCAACCGCAATTTCTTCTCCAGTAACTCCAGAAAAAAACCTAGAAACCCCTAAAAAATATACTTTTTATGTTCATGAAAATAAACTACTTATGCAAATTTAAAGAAATGTACAGTAAGCTGATTATGCAAAAAGGCAACATTTTGGATTAATTCTAAGAAGCAAAAGGACTTCATTGATTCTTTCCACAAATATTTACTGAGTAGCTACAACGTGCCAGGTTATTGTGCTAGGCCTGAGGATTCAATGGTGAACAAAAAGGGACAAAAAGGTTGGGTGGGCCAAAAAGATATTAATCAACAACTCCCACGAATGAACATATCATTACAAATGGAGATAAGTGCTTGAACACAAGAAAGATGAGAGGGCCAGGGAAGGCTGGGAAAGTGTCCCGTGAGCTGAGTTCACAGTTTGAGAATAGCAGGATATATCCACTGCACAGGAGCTAGATAGGGCGTGAAAGCAGAACACACTGGAGAAACTGAAATTCAGAAAAGAAGAGAGTGGTTGATGTCCCGAGAGCCTGGAGGAGAGACAGCGAGATGAGGTAGGAGAGGAAGGCTTTTTGGCTCTGCATGGTTAAGAATTATGACTCACTTGAAAGACTGTAAGCAGGGGCTAGCACTTCAAAAAGATCTCTCTAGCTGCAGTGTGGAGGACTGGATTGGAGGGAGGCCAAAGGAGACACGGGAAGGCCAGTTAGGAGTATTTGAAGTGCTCCAAGTGAGAGAATTAGGGTAATCATAAGGGAGCAGGAAAGACAGATTTGAGAGAGATTTAAAAGGTAAAATAATAGAACTTGGTGATGAAATCAACATGGGACTCATGGAAAAGGAGAGCTCAAGGATGTTGCTAAGCTTTGCTCTGGCTCCCGTAGGTGAGTGTACATGGTCACATTCACTGAGAGAAGAGCCTGGAAGATTAGCTTTTTGTGGGGACAATCGTGGACTTGTGGAGTATAAAATGCCTTAGAAATACCTGGCAATTGTATGATTTATAGGCAATTGAGTCAATTAGTTATGCAGGTCTGAGACACAGAAAAGAGGATGGACATTTACTAGGAAAATAACTGGTATATATAAAGATAACTGAAGCTGAAATATAAATGAGAGATGAAACGTAAATGCTTAGAGAGAATGTGTGAGGTTAATAGAGAAGTGAGCAAAAATGGATGCCGTAAAAAATTCTAAGACTCAGTAGCTAGTTAGAGGAGGATAAGCCTGCAAAGAAGATAGAAAGGAATGAGCCAGAGAGGTGGGAGAACAGCAAGAAGACTATGCAGTCTTGGGAGTCAGGAAAAGGGGACGCATCCAGAGGCAGGCAATGGGCAACACAGTCAATGGCTGACAGGTGATACAAGCAAGGGGAAAACACCCTTTTTATTTATTGACAAGGTCACTAGTGACCTTAGCATTGATTCAATGAAGTGACAATAGAGCATGATGAGAGTGACAAATGCCAGAACTGAGTGGGTTGAGGAGTTTATGAGAAGTAAGAAAATAGAGACAGTAAGTATAGACAATCGGACAGAATCAAGAAAGAAACTCAATTAGACTAAAAGCCAAAGTCCTCACAATAATCTACAAGGCCATAAAATCTGCTCCCTCACTACTTCATTTTCTACTACTCTTCTTTTCTCACTCCAGCCACACTGGCCTGCTTATTCTTGGAATGCACTGGCTTCCACTTCATGGCTTTTGCCTTTGCTGTTCCTTTAATCAGGAACTTTCTTCCTCCATGGAAATAAATGGCTGCTCCGTAGCCCTCATGTCTTTGCCCAAAAAAATTACTTTCTCATCAAGGCCTCTTCTAACTACTTCATTTAATATTAAAATTAGCCTCTCATACCTGAACTCACTTTATTATTCCCTTCCCTGCTTTATTTGGTACTTTTTACTATCTAACAGATCATGCTTTGTTTTTATGTTTATTTATCTCACCTGCTGCCCCACATTAAGTTTCTTAAGGGCAGAAAATTTTTGCTATTTTGTTCACTGCTATATTCTAAATGCTTACTTAGAAGAGTAACTAGTACATAGTAAGCACTCAATAATTGTATTTTAAATAAAATATTTGAATAAAATAAATAACTTTAATATATACGATCAAATAGCAACAAGAAAAAAAGCTAAAAAAGCTCCATTCATGACAGCAGCAAATGTGAGAGGATGGATAGAGAAACAAACTAAAATGAAAAATAAAGCATAAGTTGAATGTATAAGGAAAACCACTGATTGGCATAAAAAAGACTTGAATAAATGTAGAGACATATAATCCCTCTTTAAAAAAATTGGCTTGCAGAGATATCAACTCTTTTTACATCAACTTAGAAATGTATCCTATTTCCAACTAAAATTCACTGGAAATTCTAAAGTCCTTTTGGGAGGAAAAATATGCCTGAAAATAGCCGAGATTTTTTTGTGTGTGGGGGGTGGAGGGAGACAAGGAGGAAGGTAGTTCGCATAAAATATTAAGCCATATTATAAAGCACCAGTATTCAGCTAAGAACAGGTAAATCAAGAGAAAAAAAGTAGGATCCATAATGAGATGCAATTTTTTTTTTTTGAGATGGAGTCTTGCTCTGTTGCCCAGTCTAGAGGGCAGTGGTACAATCTCGGCTTACTGCAACCCCTGTCTTCTTGGTTCAAGGGATTTTCCTGCCCCAGCCTCCTAAGTAGCTGGGATTACTTTTTCTGAACCTTCCTAAGCAGTTTGCATTTTTATTTGTTTATGCATGTGTGTACTTATTACATAATACAAACTACTCCTTAAGGGCAGAAGTTACATTCATCTTTGTATTCCTCTGTGCCTACAGTGTGGATTTAATGAATGTTTAACAATAAAAATTAATATTCTTAAATTTGTTCTGCTCTGACAGTTATCAGATTCTGTAAGTGCAGAAGATTTAGGAGGTAATTTGTAAAGCAAGTACTGACTGTGAATAGCAAATTATTCCTTTAAGAGAAGCTATAATTTATATTAACAAAATAAGGGGCTTTAACTAACAAGATCAGAATGCAATATTTTTTGTGATTTCCTCATTCTGTATTATTTCACAGATGGTAATTCTGGAAGCATGTAAGCATATAGTTAGAGACATATTAACATGGTACAGGAGTTTTCCTGTATTTTGGGAATGAGAAAAATAAAAATACTATTTGGGAGTATGGAGTACCGTATTTTGTCTTAAGGTAGTATTAATCTATTGGTTCATTCATTCAGTGTTGATTTAGCATCTAATCAAGGCATGGTGTCAGGTGGTGTGAGAGATACAAAGACATTGTTGCATTCATGAAGCTTATAATCTAGCAGGCAAAAGAAGCAGAATAGAAATTAACATAATACAAGTTAGTGTTGGATAAGTTCCTTTATTTTTATTCTATTATTACTTTTAAATGTTTACTCCGACTACCTAGTACCTAACCACAGAGGGACAGCCTATGAAAAGTAGACTACAAAATATTAATTTAAGCAACTCTTTCTAAACTTTTCTATACCCTGGAGTAGTTAAGATAGCACTGGTTGGTTGCAGTAGCTCACACCTGTAATCCCAGCATTTTGGGAGGACAAGACTGGAGGATCACTTGAGTACAGGAGTTTGAGACCAGCTCAGGCAAAACAGTGAGACTTCATCTCTAGAAAAACAATCAAAATTAGCTGGCCATGCCTCTAGTCCCAGCTACTTAGAAGGCTGATGCAGGAGGGTTGCTTGAGCCCAGGAATGTGAGGCTGCAGTGGGCTATAACCATACTACTACACTCTAGCCTGGATGACAGGCTATATATGTATATACATATATATATATATATATATGTGTGTGTGTGTGTGTGTGTATATATGTATATACATATATATATGTGTGTGTGTGTGTGTGTATATATGTATATATATATGTGTGTGTGTGTGTGTGTGTGTGTGTATGTGTATGTGTGTGTGTGTGTGTGTGTATGTGTGTGTGTGTGTGTGTATATATATATATATATAAACTGTGTGGGTAACTATCCATCAATCCAACTTTTCAATAACAACTAGAACATAAAATTATGAGATGTTTTTAGGTTTACTCCATCTCATAACCTTTATATAAGAAGTGACAAAAAATCCTAACCAACAGTTCAGTGCTTTTGAAAATACTATTACTGCATGGAATTGAAGGAATTGGATAATAACAACTACTACTAAAGAGAAACTATGGATTTATCAGGGTGAGTTCATAAACAATCAGACAGCTGCCCAATAGAGACTAATGTAAACAGCATGCCTTTCTGTAAGAATACGCTACCACTAAAATCCTGAGCTAGTACACACAACCCATAAAAATCAAATTATTTCGGTCCTGAAAAAGCTGATAGAAAAAGTCCCAAAAGAAGAAGATGATACTGATTAGAAAGTGCTGTGAGGCGTATCTCGTTACATGACCAGTTACTCGCAGGGGCATTGAAGTTTGGTCACACTGGTAAAATGTACCTAGTATGTATTTTCAAAATATAAATTCCTCAGCTAAATTGGACAAAAAGCTGATAAACCTTTTTCTAAAAATTATCAAGCATTTGAGGTATTTCTATTAAGTGCTGGGCCCTGAGGTTACAAAGGCAAAAGACAAGAAAGCATGGTCTCTGCCTTGAGTATGGGAGAAAGGAAATGAAAACGATGAGAATATAAAATGTGAGCAGTGCTGGTGCAGGAGCATGTGCAAGGTGCTAGGGCATCAGGAAAGTGTCCATAGAGGAGGAGCTGTATGGAAACAGCCTAGAAAAAAATGAGAGGGTGCTCACCAGATAGGTAAGGGGGAGCGAAAGGCACTTACGGGGAGCTGCATGTGCACAGCACCGATGCTTGGAGCAGCCTGGCACGCTGGAGTGAGAGAGGAATGCAGCAAGAGATAATGCTGGAGGGGGAGTGCAGTCCCGTGCCAGATGGGCAGGGCCTTAAATTAAATGCCCCTAGAAAGTGTCTGAACTTATCTGTAAGGAACAGGCAACTGTTGAAGGATTTTAGGAAGAGCTGCCTGCTCAGTTCTGAGATATAGAAAAATGACTTCGGTGTCAGTGCTGAGAGTCCTGGAGGGGGCAAGCCTGCAGATTAGAATACTGGGATAATAATCCTGGTTAGAGATGAAGTAGCTTAGGAAACCAAAAAAGGAGAGAGGGATAAGCTGCACAGATTTCATCTTTTGCCTATAATAAATATAAAACTGCCAACACATTTTCAGAAGAGTAAATACTTCCCCAACAATTTTCTCAGTGACTTTCATCCTGTTTATTACTGTGAAATAAAGTCAGCTTAAGACACAGCACATAAGACTGTACAAATAAAGCCCTTTCCTGAAAGCATTAACCTCTAATGTAGAATATTTTGTTAAGCTTCTCATTTCTCACAAAGAAGTTCTGAAATTTTATAAATAAATGCAAAAGTATGACATTTAAAGGAAATGAAGCCACATCATTATGAAAAAGCTTTCCTTCACCCCATCTATTTTCTCACTTCCTTTATCTATACTACGAATTTGGGCATGCAGAAGTTTTAAACAATAGACAACAGGTGTACTAAAAATGTCACTTGCCATAATATTGAATGGATGTCCAATTAACACCAGCATTAAGTCTAAATGCTCTTTCAAGTATCTTCTATATCATTGATGTGAATGTTTTAAATAATTAAACACAAAATTCATCTATCTAGAATTTTCCAACAACAGTTTCACAAGTAAATAGTCAATTAAGCTTTAACATTTAATGCTTATTAGTCAGTCAATCTAGAAATTTGTTCAATTTACTTTTTCACTTTGTTAGGTGACAGGGATCCAAATGTTTGAAGAAGTAATAGGTCTAGAGAGTCCTTCTACCTAACCATCTTTTTTATCCCATCAGTTAGAGTCATTGATAATCAATGGCATAAATTTAGTGATGACTCATTTACATATTTAAACTGGCATTTTGAAATGACAATGAGAAGCTGACAATTAACTGTTCTCTAAGGAAATGCCCTTTCTCTCCATATGGCTTCCACTCTGAAACTAAGAATTAAAGAGATTTTCAATTTATGGAACAACAGAGAGTCTCTCCAGCTGAGACTCCCATGTCATTTCATTTAGAATGCAAATACCAACATTTTAAATGCCATTACTGATGCTAAGCAGGCAGTTATAAAGTGAAAAATCACCCTCACCATAGAGCTTTGGTAAATTAAAAAGTAAAGGACTTTAAGACTTTAAGGGAAAATAAGTTTTCTCATGTTAGTTAGGCAGCATGTACGGTGGGAAATACCCTCAAAAAGCTATGGTACATTAGCTCCTCGCCTATTAATTCCTGTTGCAAAGATTACATAAAATAATGTATGGTCTGATTGTAAACTATAAAGGTTTCTGTAAACACATGCCATTATTACTTTAGACTTCCACTGATATGCTGACTTAAAATAAAAAGACTGTAAAGTGACATTGTGGGCCAGAGGAAAAATCAAAAATACCCTGAAAAACATGCATTGAACTAAACTGGTTTACAAATTTAACACAATCCTTATAAAACTCTCAGCTGCAGTTTTTGAAAAGATTGAAAGCTAATCCTAAAATTCGTATGAATACTCAAGGGCCCAACCACAGACTAAAAATCTTGAAAAAGAACAAAGTTGGATAATTCACACTTCCTGATTTCAAAACTTAGAACAAAGCAGCAGTAATCAAGACAGTGTGGAACCAGTACAAGGATAGGCATATAGAGCAATGGAAAGGACTTGAGAGTCCAGAAATATATTCTTCCATTTACGGTCTATTAATTTTTAGCAAGGGAGTCAAGAAAATGGGAAAAAGACTAGTCCTTTTGACAAATGACTGTTGACAACTGAATATCCACATTCAAAGGAATGAAGTTGGATCCCTTCTTCACACCACATACAAAAATTAACTCAAAACAGATCATAGACTTAAATATAAGATCTAAAACTGTAAAACTCTTAAAAGAAAACATGTAAATTATTTCTGATCTTTGGTTAGACAAAGCCTTTTTAGCAACAGTATCAAAACACAAGCATTCACAGGCCACAGAATGTAAAATGTCCACAGTAGGCAAGTCTAGAGAGGCAGTAGACGAGTGGTTGCCTAGGGCTGGCGTGGTTGGGGGAAATTGGGTGACTGCTCACGGGTACAGAGTTTCTTTTTGAGGTGATGAAACTATTCTAAAAATGGTTGCAATGATTGTTACAAGACTCAATATATAAAACCATTGAATTGTATACTTTAAATGGGTAATTATATAATATGTTAATTATATCTCAATAAAGCTATTTAAATATACCTTAAAGAAATGTATGTTGAAAAGCCGCATCAAGTAGTGGTCATGACCTTCATTTGTTAAACATGAGTTTCAATTCAGGTCTTACTAACTGTAGAATCTTGAGCAAATAACAGTAACTCTGAACCTGTTTTTCTCATCTTTAAATTCTGTAATAAAAATTCCTTTCTCAAAGTAATGAGTATTAAATGAGATCATGCAGACTAAGTGCTTATTTGGTGCAGCATAGCATCCAGTAAGCACTCAATAATATTAGCTATTAAAAGAAAAAAGATATGTGAGCCTAGACTGGAGGTAGCTGCTAAAAAAAAAAAAACAGTAAATTGGTTGAGATATTGCTGTGTTATTTTTAAAATTATATATAAACTTTTAAATATATATATTTCATTGCATTTTAGGTTTTAGGGTACATGTGAAGAACATGCAAGATTGTTGCATAGGTACATACATGGCAATGTGGTTTGCTGCCTTCCTCCTCATCACCTATATCTGGAATTTCTCCCCATGTTATCCTTCCCCAACTCCCCACCCCCCGCTGTCCCTCCCCTAGTTCCCCCCTACAGACCCCAGTGTGTGATGCTCCCCTCCCTGTGTCCATGTGTTCTCATTGTTCAACATCCACCTATGAGTGAGAACATGCAAAACTTAATAATAAACAGGGTGCTTCCAAATAGGCAGGCTCACTTTGAAACACTCAGTAAAAAGGGAAAGCAGGTCATAACAGAAACACAGAGGCTGGATTTACCGTTCCACCTAAAACAGCTAGAAAACAAGACAAAATACATGAAATAATGATTTTCAGACATTATATAACAGCATAAGAATACAATCCATGAATAAAGGGCAACAAGCAAGGTGAGCCTACACTTACACCAACTTATTGCCTGGAGGCAGTCTATAGGCTGCAGAATAGGAGGGAAAATCCAACCTGCACCCAGTGGTCTCACTGAGTTGAGGAGAGAGAGAACAAAATTCAGGGAAGCTGAGGCAGATTAAATTTGTGGTGCGTGCAGGGGGAAGAGAAAGGAATGCCTTAGATAAAAGGAGCTCCAGAGATGTGAAGAGTGTGCTTTAGTTTGGCATGACTAGAGCAGTCTTCAGCCATAATAAATTAGCTATAGTCTAAAGACTGCTCTAGTTATGCCAAACAAAGCTTAAAAGGCAAGCTTCCAAAAGAGCCAAACTCAATTGCAAGCCAGAACGAAGTATAGGAATATAACACAAAAGCCAACACCCAATAAGTTAAAATATCTGGCATTCAATCAGATATAACTAGGTATGCAAAGAAGCAGAAATAAGTTCCATAACCATGAGACAAATCAATCAATATACATAGAAATGACAGGGATGATGGAATTAGCAGACAAGAATTTTAAAAGTTATAAATATGCTCCATATGTTCAAACGGAACTTCTAGAGGTGAAAAATACAGTATGAATACAATATGAAGAATGCAGTATCACTCCACTTTTTGGTGATAACAGTAAGACAGAGAAGGGTCTGGTGCCAACTCACATAGTGGCAGAGCCTAGAGAAAACCCAACTTTCCTGGCTCTGATCCAGGGCTCTTTCCACTACGTTGCAGAGAAATAACACAATCTGACAGACACTTTAGTTGGTCACCTGGCTGCTGTATGCCTGGGCCTTGGGTATGGAATGCAGAGGAAGCAAGGGTAGAAGTAGGAGTCTATTATAATAGACTTGGTGAGAAACAAGTGATGGTTTGGACCTCGGTGGTAGAAAGGAAGATGGTAAGAAACAGCTGGATATTAGGTATATTTTAAACAGTTGGTCGGGTTGCTGATGGGTTGGAGGTAGCATTTGAGAAGAGGAGAATGCAAGGAGACTTCAAGTTTTTGACTTGAGCCTCTAGCGAGGGAGTAGCCATTTACTGAAATGGAGAAAACTGAGGGAAGAGCAGCTTGGGGAGAGGAGTCAGGAATTCAGCTCTGTAAGTAGTAAGTTTGGGACACCATCATACATGGAAGTCAAGTATGCAGTTACTGCATATAGCTGTCTTAAATTCAAGGGAGAGACTGAGGTCAGAGATATGGAAAGAGTATAGATGATGGTGGACAAATGACTGAAGTTTAGAAGCTCTGGGCTTTAAGAGTCTATAGATAAGAAGAATCTGTGATCCAATAATGTGGCATCATGTTCCTCAGGCAAAGCAGTCTCTTGCCAGTCTCACAGAGAGTCCTTCCTATCATTATGGCTTCTCTCATTATTTGTCAGGATTATCCACTTTCTTTCTCTTTGTTTCTGTACTGTGAGCATTATGTAAGCTACATGAATACCTGGTGAACACTCCATACATGTCAGCTGTATCTTATCTGAAATAAATACTCCTGTTTCTCAAAAGTAATATGGTTTCACTTGTATGTGAATGTTCATAATGCCTTTCTTTATAATAGCTTCAAACGAGATACAACCTAAATGTCCATCAATTAATGAACAGATAAACAAATTGTGGTACCTTCATACAATGAAATGTTAGTAATTAAGAGGAACTACTGATACATGTAAAAGTATACATGAATTTCACAAGTATGATGTTGCTCAAAAAAACTCAGAAACAAAAGTAATGCATGCTGTATGATTCCATGTATGTGAAATACTAAAAGACTAATCTGTGGTAACAGAAAGCAGATCAGTGGTTGCAGGGGACTGGGTTTGGGGTAGCAATGGACTAGGAAGAGGCACAGGAAACTTGCGTTAGGAAAATCAATCCTGATTGTGGTGGTAGTTACACGGGTATATAAATTTGTCAAAACTCATTGAAATATACACTTTAAATGGGTTCATTTTACTGCATGTCAGTAAATCAGAAAATACTGCATATCAGTTAGCTCTTCTCAAAAGCAATATGGCTTCACTTGTATGTGAATGTTCATAATGCCAATGTGTCCTCTTCAAAATTCTCTCCCATGTTACTTTACAATCTCAACTAAGTAAGGCTCTACTTTTTATCTTGAGCTACCTCAAGGGGAGTTCTGTGGGGTGTTTTTTTAACCTAATTAAAAAATGAAATAGGATCATATTTTTCTTTGACTTATCTTGGTAGGCTGATTGCTTTATGGCTGTTTTAACGGTTTTTCCTTTTTCTTCCTTATTCTCTCACTTAGGTTAAGATTATACTTTTCTTAGTGACACTATGGTTTCATCGTAGCTTTGAGGCTTTCAGTGCTATTCAGTTTCTTTGATGCTTGGCTTTGGTTATGCTGCTGTTTGAATCTCACAAAGGCTTTCTTTTAAAAATTGTGTTCCAGAGTTACTGCTTCCAAGAAGAATAAATATACTGCAGGTTTTATACTTTTGTCATGAGAATCTACTTTGCCATGAGACAAGGAATCTAGAGGTAATAGTCTTTCTGTTCCACTTACCTTTGGTTCAAGTGACTCTCTCAACCCCTTAAAAGTCAGATGACTTTTCTGTCTTGCCTCCCCAAGTTCAATTTCTGCTAACACTGAATAAGGGAGAATAGTAGAGTATGTTTAAGATGTATATAAATTTGTAGTTCTTTAGTTAAGCAAACTACCATATTCTCCATTAAATCTAAAAACCTTTTGTTGTTTACAGTTGTTGCTGCTGTTATTTAAGGAGGATTGAACAAAGTGCCTGCAAGCAATTTTAGCTCATACATTTCACTGATAACCAGTTTTGACGAATTCTTTAATAACAGTACATGGAAAAATGAAGTTGTTTATTCTAGCATTATATAAAATACCATATTTCAAAACTTCTAAGATGTACAGTTTAACATTGTGAAATCTGAATGTTTCTTAAAATTTGTTGGCCTTGTACCAACATAGTTACCATTGCTTGCTTGGTGTGAATCAGGTTGTTATTCCCTGTAAAATGACTAGATAACTGCAAACTTCAATGCTTCCTCAAGAATAACAAGTTGTGGTTACTGTCTGAGAAACTTTCATCAACACCTTCTAGTAAGATCAGAAGTGTCAACATAAATACTTGCAGAAAGGGTGTAGGCATGTTAGAAGAAAATGCTGTAGAAAATAGTATGCTGCATCCCTAAATATTTTGATGTCACAGAGGTTGATGTAAAATACAACATAAAGTGATTTGGAAGACTTGGATTTTATTATTTTTATTTATTTTATTTTATTTTCAGACAGGGTGTTGCTCTGTCACCCAGGCCGAGTGTAATGGGTATTCACAATTCACTGCAGCCCTGACCTCCCAGGCTAAGTGATCCTCCCACCACAGCCTTCTTAGCAGCCGGGACTACAGGTGCAAGCTGCCACGCCTGGCTAATTTTTGCATTTTTTTTTTTTTTGTAGAGACAGGGTTTCTCCATGTTGCTCAGGATCATCTTGAACTCCTAGGTTCAAGAGATCCATCTGCCTCAGCCTCCCAAAGCACTGGGATTAAAGGCGTGAGCCATCGCAGCTGGCCAAGACTTGGATTTTAAATGTGAAGAAGTTTGAGAATTATTTTAAACAATCTGATTATCCTATTTTCCTTTTTATGTATTACAAGAGTGCAATATGATAAAAATCTGTAACAACAATTTTAAGGGAGTCCTTTAGGTAAGAATTCAAAAATTCTAAGTGGTAATAAGTATTTTGCCATGTTTTAACTGGTACATAAAATAATGCTTTGTCCTAGTCTTTGGCAACTTAGATTTAATGAAATTCTAAAACAAATAATTAGAAACAATCTAAATAGTCAACAATAGGACAATTAAATTAAATAAATAATGACCTTACAACAAATATAAATCTTTTTTAACAGCTTTGTTGAGCCATAATTCATATACCATTATGTTCACCCATTAAAATTCAATTGTTTCTTACTATATTCACAGATCTGTAAAACTATCACCACAATCAATTTTAGAACACTTTCATCACTTCAGAAAAATAAATCCCATACTCTTTAGCTCTCATTTGCCTATTCTTCCCATTATCCACAAACCTGAGTAACCACTAATCCACTTTCTATGTCTATAAAACTGTCTACTCTAGACACTTCACATAAATGGAATAATATAATATGTGGCCTTTTGTGACTGGCTTCTTTCCCTTAGCATTAATGTTCTCAAGGTTCACCCTTGTTGTAGCATGTATTAGCACCTCATTCCTTTTTATAGCTGAAAAATATTCCATTACATGGATACACGGCATCTTGTTTATTCATTCATCAGATGATGAACATGTGGGTACATCTTTTGACTATTATAAATAATGTTGTTATGAACATTCGTTTATGTTTTTGGGTGAACATATATTTTCAGTTTTCCTGGCTACATATCTAGGAGTAGAATTGCTGGGGTCATATGCCAATTTTATGTTTATGTTTATGTTTTAGAGGAATTGATAAAGACTGTTTTCCAAAGTACCTGCACCATTTCACATTCCTACCAGCAATATAGAAGGGTTCTGGTTTCTTCACATCCTTGTCAACACTTATTATTATCCAACTTTTTGGTTATAGCCTTCCTGGTGGGTGTAAAGTAGAATCCCACTGTGGTTTTAATTTGCCTTTCCCTAGTGGCTAATGATGCTGAGCATCTTTTCATGTGCATAGTGGCTATGTCTATGTCTTCCCTGGAGAAACGTCACCCATATGTTCACTGCAGAACTGTTCACAATAGTAAAGACATGGACCCAACCTAAATGCCCATTGTTGAAAGAGCAGACAAAGAAAGTGTGGTATATATACACTATGGAATACTATGCAGTCATAAAAAAGAACTAGATCATGTCTTTTGCAGGGACATGGATGGGGCTGAAGGCCATTACCCTTAGCAAACTATAACACAGGATTAGAAAACCAAATACCACATGGTGTCACATATAAGTGGGAGCTAACTGGTGAGAACACATGGACATATAGAGGGGAACAATACACACTGGGGCCTATCAGAGGGTGGAAGTTGGGAGGAGGGGGAGGATCAGGAAAAATAACTAATGAGTACTAGGCTTAGTATCCATAACTAATGGGTACTAGGCATGGGTGATGAAATCATCTATATAACAAACTCCCATGACACAAGTTTATCTATGTAATAAACCTACACATGTACTCCTGAACTTAAAAGTTAAAAAAAAATACATATTTAATATATTACATAAACATGAACAATATCTAGAAAAGAAAATGCTTGAAACATTTTCCAATATACATGAGCATACCACTGTTTATTCTTGGCCACTTTTGCATCAGAATTTGCTGATTGTGTGCTACATGGTAGATACTGTGCTAAGCACTGAGTGTACTATAAGAAAACAGACATGATTTCTGCCCTCAGGAAGACTAAATTTTGTGAGAGAATGATAATAAACAGGCAAAGTAGGAAACAGAAATGCAACTGTAGGTTGTAAAGAGCACTTTAAAAGAAAGCAATCAGTACTATGATGGACAACAATGGCAGGATAAAGCAAACCTGTTTTGATATAGTGGTCAGGGAAGCTCTAAGGCATCAACATTTGAGCTGAGACTTGGGAACTCAAAATATAAGTGCTGGCTTTCAATATTTGTCAAAGATATGTTCAACATAAGCAGTTTCTTATATTGAACAATAAAAACAAAAAGCTTTAAAATTCCAAAGGAAAAATAATTCCAACAACTAGAGCAACCTCCACCACCTTCTATAGTATGATATGCAGGGTCCAAAAAATTCAATACCATAAAATACGGGGTAAAGTCATTGTAAGGTTAATGAAATGCACTGAAAGAGCTTACTGTGATCTCACTGTGTTGCCCAAATACAGCAGGGTCCCAGCCACAGTTTAGAGCCACTTGATCATAGCTTTCTGCTCCATCTTAACTATAAATGGGGATGATTCTGGGTCTCTTTTACAGGCTAAAGTTCCTTGGCAGAAGCAGCAATTCCAAGAATCTAGTTAGCTGATGCCTTTTTTGTCAGCCTGATGGAAAGACTGGGACAAGAGAATGTTGAAAGCACAAAGCACCACCCCTTATCTCCCTGACGTTTCCCCTCCTGGCCCAGTTTCTCTTTCACTTATCCTTCCCTCAAACTTAAAATTTCCAGCCTACTCCTGTTTAGAATGAGGGCTAGGCAGAGGACCAGAGCAAATACAGTTGAACGTGGATTATCATGGCGGGATGGGGGAGTTATCATAGGCATCAACTGCTACTTGCCCATCCAATATCTATTTCCTGCTCTTAGTAACAGAACCCAATTTTGTTTAGGAGGTAATGTGCCTAGTTGAATTATATGCTTCCCCAGACTTTATTGCAGTAGGCATGGTTAAGTGATGTAGTTTGACCAATAAGATGTCAATTAAGGGATTTGGGAAAGCTCTGCTTTAATGATATAGGCACCACTTATTTCCATTTCCTTTTACATCTTCTTCCCTAGAATTTGGGGATGAGGAAGGAGACAGGGCAATCATCGTTGGACTATGAGATAACCATGAGGATGAATGGTTTATGTGAAAAATGGTGTTGGAGAAAAGTAGAAGGTAGATGGGCACTGACACCACTGCAGAGCTGCTGCCCCAACCTAGATAGCCTGCCTCCAGATTTCCACTAGGTGACAAAGCCAACCCTTATTTGACTGTGATTAGGTTACCGTGATGACATACAGTCATCTGAAATCCTAACAGATACAGCTGTCTACCATAAACATAAACTTAACGTCTTTGGATGAATCCAAAGTTTTTAAGGTTTTAATGTAAAAAGTCCAACTCTCATGCCTGATAAAACAGCAAATGCACAACTCTCCAAACCATATCACCCACTACAGAGTGGCAAGTACAGGTCACTAAATGAAAGCAGCACAGAAAAGTGACTTCGGAGAGGGAATCATTTAATGCCCCTTATCGTCATTAGCCCCATTCTCCAAGTCATACCACATAAACACAAATTCCAGGTAAAACTGTGTTTAGTATGTAAACACACTTCCAGACAAGTTCCTTGTTGCCCTAGATTGCCATCTCTAAACCTCTCCTATATGGCAATTCTGCCATAGCATAATTTCCAAGGCGTTCCACCCACAGTTAAAGTTATGATTTAGGGTTCATTACTACACATATCTTGAAACTTTTAAGCAGACACATTAATGTGGCTCAAGAAATGTTAACAACTTTTTCCACTTTTGCCCCAGCCAGTTTCTACTCCAATCCAAAACAGCTTCTTTATCACCATCGCTTACACACACAATGCCTCACCCTCCAAAACAGAGTTCTCAAATTATGCTTGCGGAATTCATTATCCTCCAGGGTAGATCACCAAAAATAATGTGAGTATATATACAGAAAATACAGTTCAGATAAAGCAACATATTAATAGGCCAAATTAGAAAAGAAGGATAACATGCTGCTAGTTTTCTATATGCACTCTTGCCGGTGAGAAATTAAACTTTTTTGCGTCCATGCTGGGAGCAGTGACTCAGGCCTGAAATCCCAGCATTTCCGGAGGCCGAGACGGGTGGATCACTTGAGGTCAGGAGTTTGAGACAAGCCTGGCCAAATGGTGAAGCCCCTTTTCTACTAAAAATACAAAAATTAGCAGGGTGTGGTGGTTGGCGCCTATAATCCCAGCTACTTGGGAGGCTGAGGCAGGAGAATTGCTTGAACCAGGAGGCAGGAAGTTGCAGTGAGCCAAGAACAGGCCACTGCACTCCAGCCTGGGTGATAGAGCAAGATTATGTTTCAAAATAAATAAATAAATAAAATTGCATCCAAAGTTGAATGGAGATTGCTTTTATTATTGCAAATGAGATAATAACCTTTCAAGCAGGAAAACAACAAAAAAGAAAACTATATAATGAAAACTTTTTTTAAAATCCCAGAACCAAAATATGGAAAGACTTCCAGATAAAAACTTGCATGGAGTCAATCAGAATTACATATCATTTTCATTTCCGAGCAGAATTACTCCATTAAGTTTTCTGATATCTTTCTAAGGTTTCTCAGCAAAATTTCAGAAAAGTAATAAAAATTCACCTAAGAATGATCAAAATTGAGCTGAGTCCCAAATAATTTTTATTTGTAATTGCAAATTCTTACATGTTAAATTACCTGTTTAAGAGAACTTTTTTAAATTTTTAAGGGAAAAATTCCATACTCTTTTTTTTTTTTTTTTTTTTTTTTTTTTTTAGGTAGGCAGGGACAATCAGGAACAGCGACAATCAGGGACAATCAGGACAATCAAAAACGGTCTTTAGCATCACCAAGACAAAAACTAAAGAAACATGTAATGCACAACTTTGGCTGCCCCTTCATCTAAGGCAATTCAAATTTCCACGGTTACTAAGTCTTCAGTGTCCGGTGTCAACCTTTCATAGAAGCATACCAGAAAACGTTATGATTGCCCTCCTCACCACGAGAGTCTAAGTGACACAAATTTTGCCAGAAGTAATTATTTGGCCAAGCCAGGAGGCACGAAGCTTAAACATTGCCCCTGTAGAGAGTCTGGGGGATCCGAAGCAAACACCCCAAAGTTTGTTTGGGAATGGAGGCGCTGAAGCGCCCGGAGCCACCCCCCGAGGTTCACCTGGTCAGCGATCAGAGTTGGGTAAGAGTCGGGTCTAGCCCCAGTTTGCTCCTGAGCGCTTCGTTCCCCTCAGGCTAGTGTGTTTAAATCAATACTGGGTGGCAAACGATGCCCATTCTTTGGGCTCTGAAGTTTGGAATTCAGGGGTTCTGCGGCACAAGAAAGTTCTTCACAGGTTATTTCCATGTCCAAGGGTGTCGCTGAGTGCGCATCTCCTCCCGGTGCGGCCCCGGGCTGTCCACCGAGCAGCCGGGCAGATCGCTGCCAAGTGCCGCAGCATCTTGGCACCCAGACCCCGAGGCTGTGGGGCAGCCTCTCCTACCTGGGACAAGCTGCCAGAACTCCTTTTCCCACGGGGAGGAACGCTCAGGGCCCCGGGGAGAGTGCGCATCCTAAGGAGATATCTCCCAACGCCTATACAAAGACAGCGCCGGGAAAAGTTGGACCAACTGGCACCCCCGGAAGGCGAACAGAGCAGCCCTTCGGCCTTGGTGGCCGAGCAGGCAACGCGCTCTCGGAGTCGCGGCCAACTTTTCCCGCGAGCTTCTTAGCAACTTGCCCCAAGTTGGGGCCAGGCGGAAGAGCAGGGGTCAAGGGCGCGCGGAGGGGCTGATGTCGCCCCAGCCAGTTCCTCGTACCTCCCCGCGTACCTGCTAATGTATCCGTCCCCGTCGCCGTCGCACGTCTGGAAGAGGCGCCGCATCCTCTCCTCCTCGCCGGTGCTAGACGTGTCGCTGCTGCTGCCGCCGCCGCCGCCGCCGCTGCTGGCGCTCCCCGCAGCCGCTGCCGCCGCGGCCGCCATCATGCGCCCGCTCCCTGCTTGGGAGAAGGAGGACGCGCGGCCGCTGCAGGAATCCGCCGGGAGCGCAAGCTGCCTGCCGCCCCGAACCTGCCTGACGACGGAGCATGCCCAGTGGCCGCTGGGGCGCTCCGGGCGAGGGATTCCACCTCTCCGGGTTTTGCCCGGGCTGGGAAGATGGGCGCCCTGGAATTGCCCGAGTGGGCACCTCAGGGAAGAGGGAGGAGGGGAAGGTGGCTGGAGCAGTCAGGAAGTCAAGGGTGGCAAAGGGAACGCGAGAGGAGGCAGAACACACTGGAGGGCCCTGGGAAGGGTGTCAGCATTGTGCATCTGGCCACGACGCGGGCCCCGGACACTTGGGGACGCTTCAGGCAGAGGGCAGGTGTTCTCCTGGCGGAACGCCTCCGACCGCCGGGAGTCGTGGATTCCTTTTCCAGAAAAACCATAAACACTCCCGTTTTGCAAACTCAAAACGGTGCTTGTCATCTCACTTTCCAGGAATGTTCCAGGTTCTGTACCCATACCACCCAGTGAGAACCGGAATGACTGGCCTTTTTATGAAATTTTGACACCTGTCAAGAAACCTGGCCCTCACAGCCCTGATCTTGGCTTCCACTCTGTACTGGGAACAGTCTGCAGTCCTGTGTGGCATTGTGCACGTTGGGTCCATTTCTGGAAACGGCTCACTGTACTGGCCAGGCATCACTAGAATTTGGCCCCGTCAGCTTTAATAATGCCAAGAGCAAACATAATAAATGGTCTCGTTTGATCCTCACTACAGACCTGGAAGATGTCTCTTTTACTATCAATCCTACGAGTTAGGAAGTATTAATAGATAAGTACCTCATAGGGTTATCTTGCGTATAAAAGGAGAGAATACATAATGCAGTTAGGACAATGTCTGACACCTACTAAGTGCTCAACAAATGTTAGCTCTCATTGTTCCCAATTTACAGATAAGAAAGCTGAGGTACCAAGACCTGGTCAAGGCTCCAGGTTTAGTAAGTGTCAGGGCAGAGGCAAGCCCAGGCAGCCTAACGCCAGAGCAGGAGCTTTTAAACACTGCACTATTCCCCCATAGCCAAAGGGGAACCACAATGAAGCAATTTGTGGTTTAGTGAATGACTCATTATTCTGTCCTAGATTTTCTGCCAGAGGCCCGTGAAGTTCTCCGGTGGTTTTAAAATATGTTCACAGATTTTTTGGTGCACCCCTCATCAAGAAGTGGAATCTGTTGCTTCCCTAAACCTGGTTGGACTTGTGACTACCTTGACTTGTGAGGCCAGGTTAGAAAAGGCAATGCAGATTCCACTGGCTGTCTCCCTTGGAACACATACCTTTGAAGCCCTGAGCTACCTGAAAAGAAGTTTGGCTACCCTGAAGCTGGAGAAAACATGCAGAGAAACCCTGTAAAGAAAAAAAAAAAGAGATGACCAAAGAGCTAAAGCTGTTCTAGCCCCCAGATCTTTGAATCTTCCCAGACTAGGTGCCAGACATGAGCTCTGGATACTGCAACTGCATTAGAGACCCTGAGCAAAACTGGCTAACCAACCCCCAGAGCTGTGAAGCTAATAATTAAGAATTGTTGTTTTTAAGCCATTAAGTCTTGAGGTGGTTTGTTATGCAGCAATAGATAACTGGAACAAGTTCATATGTTTTGGGAACATCTGCCAGGTCAGAAGGAAGGGAACTCTGCCCTCTTTCTCCTCCTCTCCACCCCATCCACCTAGTCCTACTTCTTTATAATTCTCTAAGTTCCCAAGATTTCAGGGCACTGAAATCGTAGATTAATGGGTTATTGAGTTAATGGGTTATCATGGGAGTGGGACTAGTGATTTTATAAGAGAAAGAGAGACCTGAGCTAGCAGGCTCAGCCTCCTTGCCATGTGATGCCCTGCCCTGTTTTGGGGACTCTGTAGAGTCCCCACCAGCAAGGTGGCCCCTTGACCTTGGACTTTTCAGTCTCCAGAACTGTAAGAAATAAAATCATTTCTTTATAAATCACCCTAGTTTCAGGTAGTCTGTTCTAAGCAACAGAAAATAGACTAGACCAGAAATTAGTACTGAGAGTGGGGTGTTAACAAGAACAAATACCTGAAAATGTAGAAGCAGCTTGGAAACTGGATAATGAGCAGAGGCTAAAAGAATGAAGCAGCAGTCTAGAAAAAGCCTAGGTTATAGAAAGGGCTTAAAAGGCAAGAAGAACAGGGAAAGTTTGGAACTCCTTAGAAATTGGTTAAATGGTCATCATCAGAATGCTGATGGAACTATGGACAGTAAAGGCCATTCTGACAAGGTCTCAGATGGAACTGAGGAACAAGTTGGAAAATGGAGTAAAGGCCATCCTTGTTATAAATTGGCAAAGAATTTGAATGAACTGTGTTTATGCCTGAGGGCATTGTGGAAGGCTGAACTTGAGAGAGATAAACTAGGGTATCTGGTCAAAGAAATATCTAAGCAGTAAAGCATTCAGGCTGCTGCGTGGCTAATTTTAACCACTTACATCAAGCTGGGAAAAAAACCCTTAAAGAGGGAATTTATAATCATAAGAGAAGCAAAGTGGAAATATTTGGAAAACTCTCAGTCTGGCCATGTAAAGAGTGAAAAGATGTGTTTGGGAGAGGAAACCAAGAGTGTAGCCCAGCAACCTCTTGCTAAGGAGATTAGTAAAGGGAGAAGGTATCATCAAGAGAATGAAAGACCTCAATGGCATTTCAGAGAACATTGAGTTGCCCCTCTCATCACAGACCCAGAGGCAGGAGGACAGAATGGCTTCAGGAGACAGACCCAAGGCACTTTTCATGGGCTTGCTGCCCAGGGCTCTCTCAGGCCTTTGCTTCCCAAATTCTGGTACAGTGCTTCTTAGACATGCCATCTGTGGTTCAAGCAGCTCCAGGTGTGAATTGACCTGCCACTTAAGAAGATAAGAGCCATAAGCCTTAATGGCATCCATATGGTGCTATTTAATTCTTCAAGTTTGCAGAAAGCAAGAGCTGTGGAGGTGTGGGGGCCTTCACTTAGATGTCAAAGGATTTTTGCTGAAAGCCTGGGTCCAGACAAAGACATGTAACAAGGGCAGAGCACTGCAGAGAGCTCCAGCTAGGGCAGTGTTAAACAGAAATGTGGGGTCAGAGCTGCTGCAAAGAGTTTCCAACAGAGCAATGCCCAGTGGAGCTGTGGGACCAGGACCACTTCCAGGACCCCAGAATTGTGAAGTCACTAGCAGCATGCAACATCTGCCTGGGAAAGCTTCAGGCATGAGGCTCCAACCTGTACTGGGCAGCTATATGGGCGGTACCCAGCAAAGCCATAGAGGCGGGGCTGTCTAAAGCCTTGGGGGCCCAACCCTTGCTCTAGTGTGTCCAAGAGGCAGCACATGGAGTCAAAAAAGATTATTCTCCAGCTTTAAGATGTAATGTCCACCCTGCTAGGTTTTGGACTTCCTTGGGGTCTGTTGCTGTTTTCTTTTTGTTTATTCCTTCCTTTTCGAATGGGAATGTCTGTTTTATGCCTATGCTACTATTGTATCTTGAAAGTGGATAATTTGCTTTGATTTCACAGGAAGATGAAATTCTGGACTTTGGATTTCTGAGTTGGTGCTGGAACAAGTTAAGACTTTGGGGCTACCAGAATGAAATACATGTATTTGTATGTGAGAAGAACATAAATTTGAGGGGGGCAGGGACAGATTGCTATGGTTGAATGTTTGTACTCGCTTGAAATTCATGTTGAAACAATTCCCAATGTGGCTGTATTGAGAGGTGGTTGGGTCATAAAGGCCCTTCCCTCATAAATGGATTAAATCATTCATGGATTAATGGGTAATCATGGGAATGGGACTGTTGGCTTTACAACAAGAGGAAGAGAGTCCTGAGGTGGCATACTCAGCCCCTTTGCCGTCCAGTGCTCTGTGCCGTCTTCGTCCTGCAGAGTTCCCACTAGCAAGAAGGCTGTTCACCAAATGTGGCCCCTCAACTTTGGACTTCCCAGCCTCTGGAACTGCAATGAACAAATTTCATTTCTCTGTAAATTACCCCAGGTTCAGGTATTCCATTATAAGCCACTGAAGACAGACTAAGACACTATCTACTATCCAATAATATTTTATTGAAAGTTACTACCAGCAACACAAATATTCCTATCTACAACAAAACAAGAACCAAAGCCCAAAAGTATATATATATTTAAATTTATATATACATAATGTTTTTAGTCCTAATTTTTCTAATTTTTATAGAATAAAACTTCTGTTCTTTGACAATACAGCCAGACAGGAGTTGTTACACTCAAATTTTTCTAGAGAAATGCCAGTTTAAGACTGGAAAAGAAATAAAAAAACATTTTTCTAAGTACAGCATGTATGGAGGGTCTAGAAACCCAAAGGATTTTGCAAAATTTGAACACATCTCTCTATAACCACAGTTTATGTACACAGAATGGACAGTAAAGCCCAACCAATTATATTTCAAAGCAAAGAATATTTTTCTCCTTACAGAATATGTACAACAGCTATGGATATTTAAATTTAAACAAGTTTGAATTAAATTTAAACAACCAAAAAGTGAATCTTGACAAATTTCCTAAATATTTTCCTCATGCTTGGGTAACTCAGAAATGGCTGAGCAGATAGTTTCAACATCCCAGAAGAAAATTTGCTTCTGAGTTGATATGAAACATGTGAAATTTCAGCCTAAATGGTTAACAGGAGAGAGAGAAATTTGTAAGACATTGAAAATAGAGATGCCATATGAATATAAAGATGATAAATATAAAGGAGGAGCTTTGAGTGAGAGCCATCTCTTAAAGAGTGAGGGATATATACCTACTGCTATAAATCTAACAGCACTGGTTATGTCATAATTCAAAGGTTTCATGTATTTATCTGAGATAAGTACATAGCTCAACCTCTTTGTTCTTATTCAGCTTTTCTCTTCTATTTATATAGCACATTTCAGAAAACACTGTACACATTATGAGATATCCTACCCCATACATCTAAAATTACAAGTTAAAATAAATTAAAAAACTGCAGTGCTTTGCAAACTTGATAATCTGGTACTTGTCCTTCCAAATTTGATTTACCTAAACTAAGACTATAGGCAACCATCCTTTTCTCAGGGTTGTACTATGTCCAATGAGCGCATAGTGAGGGCGGTACTGCTAACGCCTATGCAACACACCTGCATCAGCTAAAGGTTTGCTTTTACCTTGGTTCAATTTTCAGTAAAATGAAAATCCACTTTTCCATATGAAAAAAAAAGTTAAAAAAAAAAAGAAAAGGCAGCTGGGTGCAATGGCTTATGCCTATAATCCCAGCAATTTGGGAGGCTGAGGTGGGCAGATCACTTGAGGTCAGGAGTTCAACCTCAAGTGATCTGTTCATCTCGGCCTCCCAAGTTCAACCAGCCTGGCCAATTTGGCAAAACCCCATCTCTACAAAAAATACAAAAATTAGCTGGGCATGGTGGGGAGCACCTGTAATCCCAGCTACTCAGGAAGCTGAGGCAGGAGAATAGGAGAATCATTTGTTCTAGGAGGCGGAGTTTGTAGTGAGCCAAGATTGCACCACTGCGCTCCAGCTTGGGAGGCAGAGCATGACTCCATCTCAAAAAAAGGCTATATATAAGAGCTGGAGTGAGGACTCTATGGTGTCCCTGGCTCACCATTTTCTCTAGGATGTTTTTACCATCCCGTCTAAATTCCAATATTCCTCAAGAAGCTTTTCTTCACCACTATAGGACACACTTACCTTCCAAAGCTCTCTTAATTAAAGCACACATTGTGAGAGAAGTGAACCATATACTTTAATGGTGATTTGCCTCCCAACTCAGTAGTATCAATTATGATTAAAAGAAGTTGCAAATTCCTGAGAGAAAATAGTGAGGTAGAGTTAAGAGAGCTTAACTAAGTTGTATTGGGTTCTTATCACAAATCAGTCATGGTTTTAAAATTATACCTTAATGCTTTCTAGTGCGGTAGGTATTTATTATCTCTATTTACGGGCAGATGTTAATGAGTGAGAGTAACTATATTCCAAAGGTTAAGTAATGTCCCTGTTTTAGTCTATTTTGTGTTTTTGTAACAGAATACCACAGACTGGGTAATTTATAAACGAAAGAAATTTGTTTCTTGCCATTCTGGAAGCTATGAAGTCCAATTATCAAGGTGCCAGCATCTTTCAAGGTCTTTTGCTGTGTCTTCCCGTGGTGCAGAAAGTGAGAGAGCAAGAAAGGGTAAGAAGGGCAAATTCATCCTTTTATCAGTAACCCATTGCGGCAATTATGGCATTAATCCATGCATAAGGACTTTGCCCTCATGACCTAATCACCTTTTAAAAGTCCCCTCACAACATTGCTGAATTGGGGATTATGTTTCCCACATGAATTTTGGGAGACACAAGTACAGAAGCTAGAGTTGAACTTGTATCTACCAATCAAAGCCATGTTCTTGACATCGACTTCATATTGTCTTAATATCAGATCCAGTCCTATTCACATTCACAGTCATATAGGCATTACGCTTCTTGATGAAGAGTTTATAAGTCCTTTTCATAAACAATTATAAACTTCATATTCATATATTTATTATATATTTATAACTATAAGAGGACCTCATGAGGTTTTATTATCTGTCACAGGTTGGGTTCTCTGGGAAGCAGATTCCAATACACGGTTCACATACAAGATACTTACTATGGAGTGCCCCAAGCTGTGGAGAAGGGAAGCGAAGGAAGCAGGATGGGATGGAGAAGGAGAGAGAAGCTATGCTGTGATGCAGGGCTGAGAGCAGCCTTGTCTGACCTCTAAAGTGGCCTTTATTACTTCCCTATTTTTGCTGTAACAAATTACCACAACACAAATTTATTATCTTAACCTGACACAAATTTATTATTGTACAGTTCTAGAGGGCATAAATCAAAAATGAGTCTCACTGAGTTAAATTGAAGGTGTTGGCAGGACCATGTATTTTCTGGAGGCTGTGACAGAGAATCACCTATTGCCTTTTCCAGCTGCTGGAGGCGGTTTGCCTTCCTTGACTCATGGCTCCTTCCCCCATCTTCAAAGCCAGCTGAATAGCATTTTCAAATCTCTGACTTGCTTCCATTTTCTACCTCCCTCTTAACGCTTTAAAGGACCCTTGTGATTATACTGGGACCTCCTAGGTAATCCAGAATAACTTCTTTGTCTTAAATTCAGCTGATTAGCAACCATAATTCTATCAATCGCCTTAATTCTCCATTGCCATATAACATAATATATTCACAGGTTCCAGGGATTAGAATGTGGTTATATTTGGGAGAAGGTATTATTCTGCCTAACAATATCAGATTGTCCTTTACTGAAATGAAATGGCTGGGCCTATATACCTCTGCCTCAATCACCCATTGAGTACAGGACCCCATCCTACTGGATCCACAACCCAGGAAGATTGTGACTGTGGGTAAGATAACTGCAGCCAAGACAATTCATGATAGACTGACAGCAGCACGTTATCTTCTGACAGCACTCCTAGCAGCTGGGCAGCAAGTCCATTTTTTTTTTCTCAAATTAATTTGTATATTTTACTTTTTATTTGTGGGTACATAGTAGATAGATTTATTTATTTACTTATTTATCATGTGCATGACACATTTTGATACAGGCATACAATATATAATAATCACATCAAGGTAAATGGGGTATCCATAACCTCAAGAATTTATCCTTTCTTTGTGTTACAAATGATCCAATTATGCTATTTTACTTTTAAATACACAATAAATTATCATTGATTGTAGTCACCCTGTTATCCTATCATATACTAGATAATATTCATTTTATCTGACTGTATTTTTATACCTGTTAACCATCCCCACTTCCCCTACCCCTAACTATCCTTCCCTGCTTCTGGTAACTATCATTCTACTCTCTGTCTCCATGAGTTAAAATGTTATGATGTTCAGCTCTCAAAATTATATGAGAACACATTACAGAGCCTGGCTTATTTCACTTAACATAATATTGTTAATTTATGTTCCATCCATGTTATTGTATATGTCAGGATCTTATTCTATTTTATGGCTAAATAGCACTCTATTGTGTATATGGACCATATTTTCTTTATCCATTTATTTGTTGATGGACACTTAGATTGCTTCCAAATCTTGGCTATTGTGAATAGTGCCACAATAAACATGGGAGTGCAGATATTTCTTTGATATGCTGATTTCCTTTCCTTTCCTTTGGTTATGTACCCAGCAGGGGGATTGCTGGAACATATGGTAGTTCTATTTCTATCTTTTAGAGAAACCTCCAAACTGTTCTCCATTGTAGTTGTATTAATTTACATTCCCACAAAAAATATATGAGGGTTCCCTTTTCTCCATATTCTCACCAGAATTTGTTATTCCCTGTCTTTTGAATAGTAACCATTGAACTATGATGAGATGATATCTCATTGTAGTTTTGATTTGCATTTCTTTGATGATCAATGATGTTAAGCACCTTTCAATATACCTGTTTGCCATCTGTGTGCCTTCTTTTACAAGATGTCCATTCAGACCTTTTGCCTATTTTTAATTAGGATTATTAGATTTTTTTTTCCCTATAGAGTTGTTTGAGCTTATACATTCTGGCTATTAATCTCTCGTCAGATGGCTCATTTGCATATTTTCTCCCATTCTGTGGATTGTCTTTACACTTTGTTGGTTGTTTCTTTTGCCATGCAGAACCTTTTTAACTTGATATGATTCCATTTGTCCATTTTTGCTTTGGTTGCCTGTGCTTGGATGGTATTATTCAAGAAATCTTTGTCCAGAACAATGTCTTGGAGAGTTTCCCAATGTTTTCTTTCAGCAGTTTCATAGTTGGAGGTCTTAGATTTAAGTCTTTAAGCCATTTTGATTTGATTTTTGTATATAATGAAAGATAGGGGTCTAGTTTCATTCTTCTGCATATGGATATCCAATTTTCCTAGCACAATTTACTGAAGAAACTGTCTTTTCCCCGAAGTATGTTCTTGGCATCTTTGTCAAAAATGAGTTCACTGTAGATGTATGAATTTGTTTCTCACTTCTCGATTCTGTTCCATTGGTCTACATGTCTCTTTTTATGTCAGTACCATGCTATTTGGTTAATATGGTTCTGTAGTATACTTTGAAGTCAGGTAATATAATTCCTCCAGTTTTGTTCTTTTTGCCCAGGATAGCTTTGGCTCTTCTGGATCTTTTGTGGTTTCATATAAATTTTAGGACTGTTTTTTCTATTTCTGTGAGGAATATCATTGGTATTATGATGGGAATTGCATTGAATCTGTAGACCGTTTTGGGTAGTATGGTCATTTTAACAATATTGATTCTTGCAATCCATGAACATGGAATATCTTTCCATTTTTGGTGCCCTCTTCAATTTCTTGTATCAATGTTTTATAGTTTTCATTGTAGAGATTCTTCACTTCTTTGATTAAATTTATTCCTAGGTATTTTATTTATAGTTATTATATATGAAATTACTTTTTAAATTTCTTTTTCAGATTGTTCATTGTTGGCATATAAAAATGCTATTGATTTTTGTATGTTGATTTTGTATCCTGGAACTTTACTAAATTTGTTTATCAGTTCTGATAGTTTTTTTGTGGAGTCTTTAAGCTCTTCCAAATACAAGGTCATATTATCTGCAAACAAGGATAATTTGACTTCTTCCTTTCCAATTTGGATGTCCTTTACTTCTTTCTCTTGTCTGCCCACTCTAGCTAGGAATTCCAGGACTGTGTTGAGTAACAGTTGTGACAGTGGGCATACTTATTTAGTTCCAGATCTTACATGAAAGGCTTTCAGTATTCTCTGTTCAGTATGACATTAGCTGTGGGTCTGCTGTATACAGCTTTTATTATGTTGAAGTATGTTCCTTCTATTCTGTTTTTCAAGGATCTTTTTTAATCATAAAAGGATGTGGAATTTTATCAAATATTTTTTGTCATCAGTTGAAATGATCAGATGGTTTTTGTCCTTCATTCTGTTGATAGGATATACTACATTGATTGATTTGCGTATGTTCAACCATCTTTGCATCTTGGGATAAATCCTGCTTGGTCATGATGAATGGACTTTTTAATGTGTTGCTGAATTTAATGTGGTAGTATTTTGTTCAGGATTTTTTATCAGTGTTCATCAGGGATATTGGCCTGTAGTTTTTCTTTCTTTCTTTCTTTCTTTTTTTTTTTTTTTTTGATGTCTTTGTCTAGTTTTGGGATAAGAGTAATACTGACTTTGTAGAATGAGTTTGGAAGTATTCTTGCCTTCTCTTTTTTGTAGAGTAGTTTGTGTAGGATTGGTATTAGGGCTTCTTTAAATGTTTGATACAATTCAGCTCTGAAGCCATTGGGTCTTGGGCTTTTAATAGACTTTTTATTATGGCTTCAAGCTTATTACCTATTGGTTATTGGTTTGCTCGGGTTTGGGGTTTCTTCATGGTTCAATCTTAGCAGGTTGTATTTGTCTAGGAATTTATCCAGTTCTCCTACATTTTCCAATTTATTGGCATATAATTGCTCATGGTAGCCTCCAATGAGCCTTTGAATTTCTACAGTGTTGGTAATAATCTCTCCTTTCTCATCTCTTATTTTATTTATTTGAGTCTTCTCTCTTTTACTTAGTCTGGCTAAAGGTTTGTTGATGTTGTTTATCTTTTCAAAAAACCAAATTTTCATTTGTTGATCTTTTGCATTTTTTTTGTTTCAGTTTTATGTATTTCTGCTCTGATCTTTATGACTTATTTTCTTCTACTAAGTTAGGGTTTGGTTTACTCTTGCTTTTCTAGCTCTTTAAGACATTGTTAGGTTGTTTATTTGAAGTTTTTCTAGTTTTTTGATGTAGGTGCTTATTGCTATACATTTTCCACTTAGTACTGCTTTCCCTGTATCCCAGAGGTTTCGGTATGCTGTGTTTCCATTTACATTTGTTTCAAGAAATTTTTTAAATGTCCTTCTTAAATTATTCATTGACTCACTAATCATTCAGGAGCATATTGTTTGGTTTCCAATCATTTGTCTAGTTTCCAAAATTCCTCTTTTTATTGATTTCTACTTTTATTCCATTGTGCTCAGAGAAGATATTTGATATGATTTCAACATTTGTGAATTTTTAAAGACAGCTTTGTGGCCTAAGATATAGTCTATCCATGAGAATGATCTGTGGGCTGAGGAGAAGGGTGTGTATTCTGCAGCCATTAGATGAAATGTTCTGTAAATATCTATTAGGTCCATTTTGTCAATAGTGCAAATTAAGTCCAATGCTTCTTTGCTGATTTTCTGTCTAGATGATCTGTCCCATGCTAAAAGTAGGGTACTGAAGTCTCTAGCTATTACGGTATTGGGGTCTCTCTCTTTCTTGCTCTAATAGTATTTGCTTTATATATCTGAGTGTTCCAGTATTGGGTATACATATATTTACAACTGTTGTATCCTCTTGCTGAATTGACCCCTTTGTCATTATATAATGACCTTCTTTGTGTCTTAGAGTTTTTGTACTGAAATTTATTTTGCCTGATATAAGTATAGCTACCCCTACTTTTTGTTTGTTTGTTTCCATTGGCATGGAATATCTTTTCTATCCCTTTATTCTCAGTCTATGTACATCTTTATAAGTGAAGTGCGTTTCTTTTAGGCATTGGATCATTGGATCCTCTTCTTTTTTTTTTTTTAATATATCCATTTGGTCACTCTATGTCTTTTGATTGGAGGGTTTAGTCCATTTATATTCAATGTTATTATTGATATGTAAGGAATTACTCTTGCTATTTCATTATTTGTTTTCCGATTGTTTTTGATCTTGTCTACCTTCTTTCTTTCCTTCCCATTTTCCTTTTAGTGCAAGTTATTTTCTCTAGTGGTGTATTTTAATTTCTTGCTTTGAATTTTTTGTGTATCTGTCATATGTCTTTCAATTTAAGGTTACCATGAGGCTTGCAAATAACCTAACCCGTTATTTTAAACTGATGACAACTTAACAATGACTGCATAAAGAAGCTTACAAATAAGCAAAGCAAAAATTAGTAAAAACTCTATACTTCAATTTCATCCCCCTGCTTTTTTACTTTTTTGCTGTTTTTATTTATATCCTGTTGTACTATCTGTGCCTTAAAAAATCATAGTTATTATTTCTGATAGGTTCATCTTTCAGGCTTTCTACTCAAAACGTGAGTACACACTATAATTACAGTGTTAAAACAGTCTATGTTTTTCTGTGTGCTTACTATTACCAGTGAGTTTTGTACCTTCAGATGAGTTCTCATTGTTCATTAATGTCCTTTTCTTTCAGATTGAAGAACTCCCTTTAACATTTCTTATAGGACATGTCTTGTGCTTTAATGTAATCCCTCAGCTTCTGTTTGTCTCAGAAAGTCTTTATTTCTCCTTCATGTTTCACTGAATATACTATTGTAGGACAACAATTTTTGTCCTTCAGTAGTTTGAATATGTCATGTCACTCTCTCCTGGCCTGTAGGGTGTCCACTGAGAAGTCTGCTGCCAGACATGTTGGATTCCATTGTATGTTATTTGTTTCTTTTCTGTTGCTGCTTTTAGGATCCTTTCTTTACCCTTAACCTTTGGGAGTTTGATTATTAAATGCCTTGAGGTAGTCTTCTATGGGTTAAATCTGTGAGACATCCTATAACATTCTTTTTTTTTGAGATAGAGTCTCACTCTGTCACCCAGGCTGGAGAGTGCAGTGGTGTAATCTCAGCTCACTGGCGATTCTTCTGCCTCAGCCTCCCAAGTAGCTGGGATTACAGGCATGAACCACCATGCCTGGCTAATTTTTGTATTTTTAGTAGAGATGGGGTTTCACCATGCTGGCCAGACTGGTCTTGAACTCCTGACCTTGTGATCCACCTACCTCAGCCTCCCAAAGTGCTGGGATTACAGGTGTGCTATAATATTCTTATACTTGAATATCAGTATCTTTCTCTAGGTTTTTGAAGTTCTCTGTTATTATCCCTTTGAATAAACTTGTTGCCCCAGTCCTTCTCTTTTTCTCTCTCTGTCTCTCTCTCTCTCTCTGTCTCTCCCTTCTTTTTGAGGTCAATAACTTTTAGATTTCCCGTTTTGAGGCTATTTTCTATATCCTGTAGATGTCCTCCATTGTTTCTTATTCTTTTTTCTTTTGTCTCCTTGGACTGTGTATTTTCAAACAGTTCTGTCTTCAAGCTCACTTATTTTTTCTTCTACTTGATTAATTCTGCTGGTAAGAGACTCTGATATATTCTTTAGTATGTCAATTGCTTTTTTCAACTTCATGATATCTGCTTCTTTTTAATTATTTTCTTATCTGATAGGATTCTGAATTCCTTCTCTGTGTTATCTTGAATTTTGTTGTGCTTCCTCAAAACAACTATTTTGATTTCTCTGTTTGAAAGGTAATATCTCTTTGTCTCTCTGGGACTGGTCCCTGGTGCCTTACTTAGTCAATTTGGTGAAGTCATGTTTTCCTGCATAGTCATGATGCTTGTGGATATTCATCAATTTCTGAGAATTGAAGAGTTAGGTACTTTTTGTAGTCTTCAGAGTCTGAGCTGGTTTATGCCTGTTCTTGGGAAGGCTTTCCAAGTATTCAAAGGGATTTTGGTGTTGTGAACTCCGTCTCTGGTCACTGCAGCCATATTTGCATTAGGATGCACATCAATGCTCAGTAACACTGTGACTCTTGCAAACTCAATGAGATACTGCCTTGGTGGTCTTGGGTAAGATCCAGGAAAATTCTTGGATTACCAGGCAGAGATTCTTCTTGTCATCCCTTAATTTACCCCAAACAAACTGAGTCTGTCTCTGTGCTGAACTATCTGGAGCTGAGGGAGGGGTGACCCAAGCACCACTGTGGCCACAACCACTGGGACTGCACTGGTTCAGACCCAAAGCACAGGATCTCACCCAAGGCCCTCAGGGATCATTGCCTGGCTACCACCCATGTTTATTCAAGGCCCAAGGGCTCTATAGTCAGCAAGTGGCAAATACAGCCAGGCTTGTGTCCTTCCTTTCAGTGCAGCAAGTTCCACTCAGCCCCAGGTGGGCCCAGAGATGCCATCGGTGACCCAGGGCCTGGAACCAGGAAACTTAAGAATCTACCTGGTACTCTATTCTACTGTAGCTAAACTGGTACCCAAGTCATAAGACAAAGTCCTTCCTACCCTTCCCTTCCTTTTCCTCAAGCAGAGGAGTCTCTCCCCATGGCTACCACCACCCAGGCCCATAGGGAATGCTGCCTGGCTACCACCAGTTTTCACTCATGGCCCAAGGGCTCTTCAGTTAGCTTGTGATAAATTCTATCAGGCCTAGATCTCTCCCTTCAGGGCAGTGGCTTCCCTCTGGCTCAGGGCACATACAAAAACTACTGTCCCAGAGTCAAGGCCTGGAATCAGGGACCCTGGGTATCTACTTGCTTTACACCACTATGGCTGAGCTGGTACCCAAGCTGTATGTCAAGGTCCTCATACTGTTTCCTTCCCTTTCCTCAGACAAAAGGAGTCTCTCCCTTAGCTACCACAGCTGGGAAGGTGCTGGGTCACACCTGAAGCCAGCATGGTTTTGAGTCTCACCTAAGGCCCATGGCAAGTATAGCCTGGCTACTACTGCTGATTATTCAGGGTACAAAGGCTTTTTAGTCAGTAGGTGTTGAATCCTGCTAGGACTAGTATCTTCCCTTCAAGGCAGCAGGTTCCCTTCTGGCCCAGGGTATATCTAGAAATATCATCCAGGAGCTAGGGCCTGCAAAGGGGGCCTCACAACTCTGCCTGGTGCTCTACACTACTGTGGCTGAACTGGTGTTGAGATTGCAAGACAAGGTCTTCTTTACTGTTCACTCTCCTCTCCTCAAGAAGAAGGAAGGGGTCTCTCCTGAAGCTATGAGCTGTGCCTCCTAGGGTTGGGGGAGGGATGATGCAAGCACTCCCTTGGTCATCCCAACTGGTGTCTCACTTAAGTCCACTGGCTCTGAGCCCAGTACAGCACCAAGATCTGCCCAGGAACTGTAATCCTTGTGACTTACATTGCCTTTCAAATTCATTTAGGGCCTCAGAGATTTAGCCTGCAGTGATGGGGCTAGCTGGAACTCAGGTTTCAACTGCTGGAAGGGGTGATTCCCCCCAGCTAGAGCTGATCTTAATGCTCCCTCCAAGGGCGTCAGCTGAGTTCTGCCCCACGTTTCTTTCCACTGTGAAAGGGCAGCACTGAGTTCCAAAAGAAAATCTCATGATCACTGCACTCTCCCTTCTCCAAATACACAGATTCTCTCTCCACACCACACAGCTGCTACCAGAGGATGGGGGAGCATCCCCTGGCAGAAGGGGATGTAGGGGATTCAAGACTGTCTTTCCTACCCTCTTACAGTACCTCTTTCTTTAATATAATGTTAAAATCAGTACTGTGATTACTCATCTGATTTTTGGTTCTTATGAAGGTACTTTATTGTGTAGGTAGTTGTTCAATTTGGTGTTCCTGTGGAGATGATGATTGCTGAAGGCTTCTAATCAGCCATCATGGTCCACCTACCCCAACAAGTCCGTTCTTGAAGGGAGAACTCAGTGGTGCACCTTAACGTTCATCGCAGTTCATCTTGAGCTATTTGAATCCACTTCTTTGTACATGTCTGGGAAGCAGCTCTTCTGCCATTCTGGTGGGCCTCTCTCTCTGGGGCACTCTTTTATTTTCATTTTTTTCTTTTCTTTTTAAATAGAGACAGGGTCTTGCTATGTTGCTCAGATTGGTCTCGAACTCCTGGGCTCAAGTGATCCTCCCACCTCAGCCTCCAAAGTACTGAGATTACAGATGTGAGCCACTGCTCCTGGCTCAGGGGCACTCTTAGAAGAGGGAGTTTAGTGGGAAAAATAATCTCTATCACTGCTGTAGGTCTTAGCGCCCCAAATGACACTCATTGTTTCCCTCCTCCACTTGTAAAATTGGGATTATAGTATCACTTATTTCATAGTGGTATTGCTAAATTCCAGGAAATAATGCAAAGCACAGTGAACCACTGGGAAGAGCCCAATGAAACACAGCCATTATAATTTTTAGTATTATGAAACTGGATCAGGCTGTTTATTATGAAACTGGATCAGGCATATTTTTTAAGACATGTAGTGTTGGATATAAGATAACATCAGATCTTCCTTTTAAAATGTTTTCTATTTCTCTTTCTGGGTTCAGATAGAGGAAGTTAGCTATACAGTGTTTAGATTCAAGTCTCTGGAGAAGGGGCCTGGTATTTTCTTTGCATACACAGCACTTCTTATTTTTAATGTGCTTGCATTTCTTCTTGGAACTAAAGGATATGGCAAACACAATAGGGACTATGTGAGGCAGGCTGAGTGTGTGCAGGGATATGCATCGTTATCACTCTATCAGTACCTCACATAATGTCAGGCTTTCCAGCCACCTCTACCCTAGCTCTAGTAGGTGGGGCTGGCTATAAAGAGGAGCCTTATGCCTGGCAGGTGTTAGATGTTGGTTGACTTTGCATAATCCCTAGCTAAATATCCTATCTTGTAATAAACATAGGTATCTTGGATTTAAACTGAGCAACCATATTCTGTGAAGGATCAAACTGGCTTCTAATGAAGGAAACGGTGAGGCCAAGAACTCCAGAGAAAAGAGCTCATTTCTAACATCTTATGCCAAATCCTGAGGGCAGTGGTTTTCAGACTGCAGTTTGCAACTCATCAGTGGTTTGCAAAATAATTTTAGTAGGTGGGGGCCAGGCTTTTAAAAATATGAACTAGAGGGACAAAACCATGACAAGAGAAATATAAAATATCAGCATATATTTAACTCAGTACAATAGTCCTCCCTTATCTGCAGTTTCACTGTCCAGGGTCAACCATGGTCCAGAAATCTTAAATGGCAAATTACAGAAATAAACAATTCATAAGTTTTAATTGTGCACCATTCTGATTATGAAATATTGCACTGCCTTGCTCTGTCCTGCCTGGGAAGTGAATCCTCCCTTTGTCAGTATACCCACATTGCATACACTACCCACCCATTAGTCACTTAGCTATCTAGGTTATCAAATCGACTGTCATGGTATCACAGTGCTTGTGTTCAAGTAACCCTGATTTTATTTAATAATGGCCCCAAAGTGCAAGAGTAGGGATGCTGGCAATTTGGATATGCCAAAGTGAAGCTGTAAAGTACTTCATTTAAGTGAAAAGGTGAAAGTTCTCAATTTAGGGAATGAAAAATAAATCATATGTAGGTTGTGAAGATCTACAGTAAAAATGAATCTTCAAATCATGAAATTATGAATGGTACATTGTTATTGTTTTATTTTATTACTAGTTATTGTTGTTAATCTTTTACTGTGTCTAATTTACACATTAAACTTTATCATAGGTTTGTATGCATAGAAAAAACAAAATGTGTATGGGTTCAATACTATCTTCAGTCTTAGGCATCCACTTGAGCTCTTGGGAAGTATCCCTCACAGATAAGCAGGAAGGACTTGCAGTCTCATATATTGTTTTATAAAACCTTTTCATTTTTACATGTATTTTTTCTGGGACACACTAAAAACGGTGTATAATCTGGTTGTGTATCTGTCTAATATGCACTGCTCTAGGGGAAAGACATTTAAACCAAGAACAATCACCCTGATACTCTTACCTCAGAAGCTTTACTTTTTTTTCCTTACTTTTGATCAGGAATGACTTGAGGCATTGCCCTTATTTCTATTTCATTCACCTTCTATTCATTATACTTGGGGTGATCAGGAAGGAATGCATTTTATTTCTGTACCTCCCATTCTCTTTCTTATTCCCAGGGTGTTTCCCTGGTGGGCCAAAAATGCTAACCTGCTTCATTTATCTCCTCTACCAGGAAAAGCAGTCAAGAGTGAGTGAGGCTGCTGAGTTCTGGGAGGGGGTTGGAACAGGCTTTTTATCTTAGATGGGTGAGCCAGTGAAGAAATTACTGGAAATCTCATTTGGATTCTCAAATCTAAGAAGCCAGGCAGAAATCTGGAGCCAATGTGCAGAGGCAAACAGTGTTAGGAACAAATGTGGGAGATGGGTTGATCTTCTGGTATTGAGATCGGATGAGGGGAGGCACAAGGGAAGAATTTCTCAAGCGAGGAACATCCCCAAGAATTCCTCATGATTTGAAGAGAACAGCTGAAAAATTACAAGTAAGTTATTTCTTTACTGACTTACAGGTTTTAAATGTGCCCAAAAAGAGACAATAGGAGTGTGGTGTGGGCTACACAGAGTGTCCAGTTCTAAATTATATAGCTAACAACTATGCATTTCAATGTATATACCTTTTACTTTAAAATGATAATAATTGAGTAAGGGTGGAAAGTGTGTGGAGGTACACATGGGTCAAGAATGGCAGACTGAATGGGTATATGGAGATTCATTATTCTCTTTACTTGGGATTTGAAATTTTCCAAAGTGCAAACTTGAAAAAAAAAGTCTCAAATTAGCTTTAATGCTCTTCCTTGTTATTAATCCAACCATGGGCTGATACTACCCTTTTTTTTTTTTCATAACCTCAGCCCAGCAAGGAAGCAATGAATGGACTACACTGTTTCCACATTTTTGGCTTCTCTCAGCAGCGAAGTCCTGAAGGTTGCAAAAACCATGATCTCCACACTGGGCAATCAGAAAGGATCCAAGGGATAGACACAGTGGCTTTGTATCTGAAATATTTATTAAATCTGGCATTTGTCTATTGACCCCATAAATCTCTCTAATGTCAGGGACCTTCTCAAGAGTCTGCAAAGGTAAGAGAATTCTGCTTGTTATTTCAGCCGTGTGTTGATAGTTATGGAGACAATAAGACTGAACCTAGGAAGAAATCCTGGGAGTCCGGCAAGATGGCCAAATAGGAACGCAGTAGTTCCCGTATGCAGTTCCCAGCTAGAGCGACACAGAAGATGGGTGATCTCCGCATTTCCAACTGAGGTTCCTGGTTCATCTCATCAGGACTGGTTAGACAGTGGGTGCAGCCCAAGGAGGGCAAGCAGAAGTAGGGTAGGGCGTCGCCTCACCTGGGAAGCACAAGGGGCGGGAAAACTCCCTCTCCTAGCCAAGGGAAGCCATTAGGGACTTTTCCCGGCACTCTGGCACGCTGGCTCAGATGCTACACTTTTCCCACGGTCTTCAAAACCCACAGACCAGGAGATTCCCTCCTGTGCCTACAACACCAGCACCCTGGGTTTCCAGCACAAAACTGGGTGGCTATTTGGGAAGACACTGAGCTAGCTGCAGCAGTTTTTTTTGGTTGTTGTCATTTTGTTTTCATAACTCAGTGGCGCATGGAACACCAGTGAGACAGAACCGCTCATTCCCCTGCAAAAGGGGGCTGAAGCCAGGGAGCCAAGTGATCTGGCTCAGCAGGTCCCTCCCCAGTGAAGACCAGCAAGCCAAGATCAAATGGCTTGAAATTCTCGCAGCCAGCACAGAAGTCTGAGCCTGACCTGGGACATCTGAGCTCGGGAGGGGCATCTGCCATTGCTGAGGCTTGGGTAGGTGGTTTTAACCTCACCTGTGTAAACAGTCTCTAGGAAGTTTACACAGTGACTGGGTAGACCCCATAGCAGCTCAGCAAGGCCACTGCAGGCAGATTGTATCACTAGACCCCCTCCTTGCTGGGCAGGGCATCTCTGAAAAAAGGCAGCAGCGCATCAGGGACTTATAAATAAAGCCCCCATCATCCTGGGACAGAGCAACTGGGAAAAGCAGCGGTTGTGGGTACAGTTTCAGCAGACTTAAATGTCCCTGCCTGGCAGCTCTGAAGGGAGAAATGGATCTCCCAGCACAGTGCTTGAGCTCTGATAAGGGACAGACTGCCTCCTCAAGTGGCTCCCTGGCCCCCATGTATCCTGACTGGGAGACACCTCCCAGCAGGGGCTGACAGACACTTCATACAGGAGAGCTCTGGCTGGTATCTGGCAGCTACCCTTCTGGGACGAAGCTACCAGAGGAAAGAACAGGCAGCAATCTTTGCTATTCTGCAGGCCCTTGCTGGTGATTCCCAGGCAAGCAAGGTCTGAAACAGACCTCCAGCAAACTCCAGCAGACCTGCAGCAGAGGGGCCTGACAGGAGGAAAACCAACAAACAGAAAGAAATAGTTTCAACAGCAACAGAAAGGACATCCACTCAGAGACCCCATCCAAAGGTCACCAACTTCAAAGATCAAAGGAAGATATATCCACAAAGATGGGAAGAAACCAGCACAAAAAGGCTGAAAATTCCAAAACCCAGAATGCCTCTTCTCCTCCAAGGGATCGCAACTCCTCACCAGCAAGGGAACAAAACTGGATGGAGAATGAATTTGATGAATTGACAGAAGCAGGCTTCAGAAGGTGGGTAATAACCAAATTCTCTGAGCTAAAGGAGCATGTTCTAACCCAATACAAGGAGCTAAGAACCTTGACAAAAGGTTAGATGAAATGATCACTAGAATAACCAGTGTAGAGAAGAACATAAATGACCTGATGGAGCTGAAACCCACAGCATGAGAACTTCATGAAGCACACACAAGTTTCAATAGCTGAATCGATCAAGCAGAAGAAAGGATATCAGAGATTGAAGATCAACTCAATGAAATAAAATGAGAAAGCAAGATGAGAGAAAAAAGAGTGAAAAGAAATGAACAAAGCCTCTAAGAATTATGAGATTATGTGAAAAGACCAAATCTACATTTGATCGGTGTTTGACAAGGAGAATGAAACCAAGTTGGAAAACACTCTTCAGGATATTATCCAAGAGAACTTCCCCAACCTAGCAAAGCAGGCCAACATTCAAATTCAGGAAATACTGAGAACACCACAAAGATATTCCTCTACAAGAGCAACCCCAAGACACATAATCATCAGATTCACCAGGGTTGAAGTGAAGGAAAAAATGCTAAGGGCAGCCAGAGAAAAAGGTCAGGTTACCCAAAAGGGAAGCCCATCAGACTCACAGTCAATCTCTTGGTAGAAACTCTACAAGCCAGAAGACAGTGGGGGCCAATATTCAACATCCTTAAAGAAAAGAACTTTCAACCCAGAATTTCATATCCAGCCAAACTAAATTTCATAAGCAAAGGAGAAATAAAATCCTTTATTGACAAGCAATTGCTGAGAGAGTTTGTCACCACCAGGCTTGCCTTACAAGAGCTCCTGAAGGAAGCACTAAACATGGAAAGGAACAACCAGTACCAGCCACTGAAGAAACCTACCAAATGGTAAAGACCATCGACACAATGAAGAAACGGCATCAACTAAAGGGGCAAAACAACAAGCTAGCATCAAAATGGCAGATCAAATTCACACATAACAATATTAACCTTAAATGTAAATGGGCTATATTCCCCAATTAAAAGACACAAACTGGCAAATTGGATAAAGAGTCAAGACCCATGAGTGTACTGTATTCAGGAGACCCATCTCATGTGCAAAGACACACATAGGCTCAAAATAAAGGGATAGAGGAAGATTTACCAAGCAAACGGAAAGCAAAAAAAGCAGGGGTTGCAATCCTAGTCTCTGATAAGACAGACTTTAAACCAACAAAGATCAAAAGAGACAAAGAAGGGTATTACATAATGGTAAAGGGATCAATGCTACGGGAAGGGCTAACTACCCTAAATATATATTCACCCAATACAGGAACACCCAGATACATAAAGCAAGTTCTTAATGACCTATAAAGAGACTTAGACTCCCACACAATAATAGTGGGAGAACTTAACACCCCATTGTCAGTATTAGAAAGATCAAGGAGACAGAAAATTAGCAAAGATATCCAGGACTTGAACTCAGATCTGGACCAAGCAAACTTAATAGACATCTGCAGAACTCTCCACCCCAAATCCACAGAATATATATTCTCAGCACCACATTGCACTTATTCTAAAATTGACCACATAATTGGAAGTAAAACACTCCTCAGCAAATACAAAAGAACAGAAATCATAACAAATAGTCTCTCAGATCACAATGCAATCAAATCAGAACTCAGGATTAAGGAACTCAGTCAAAACTGCACAACTACATGAAAAATGAACAACATACTCCTGAATGACTACTGGAAAAATAATTAAATGAAGGCATAAATAAAGATGTTCTTTGAACCAATGAGAATGAAGATACAATGTACCAGAATCTCTGGGACACATTTAAAGCAGTGTCTACAGGGAAATTTATAGCACTAAATGCCCACAAGAGAATGAGGAAATATTTAAAATCCACACCCTAACATCATGATTATAAGAACTAGAGGAGCAAGATCAAACAAATTCGAAGCTAGCAGAAGACAAGAAATAACTAAGATCAAAGCAGAACTGAAGGAGATAGAGACAAAAAAAAAAAAACCTCTTCAAAAATGTCAATAAAATCAGGAGCTGGTTTTTTGAAAAGATCAACAAAATAGATAGACTACTAGCCAGACTATAAAGAAAAGAGAGAAGAATCAAATAGATGCAATAAAAAATTGTAAAGGAGATATCACCACTGATCCCACAGAAATACAAACTACCATCAGAGAATACTATAAACACCTCTATCAAATAAACCAATAAATCTACAAGACATAGATTAATTTCTGGACACTTATACCCTCCTAAGACTAAACCAGAAAGAAACTGAATCCCTGAATAGACCAATAACAAGGTCTGAAATTGAGGCAGCAATATAATAGCCTACCAACCAAAAAAAGTCCAGGACCAGATGGGTTCACAGCAGAATTGTACCAGAGGTACAAAGAGGAGCTGGTACCATTACTTCTGAAACTATTGCAAACAATAAAAAAAAAAGAGGGACTCCTCCCTAAATAGAACTAAAGGCAAAAACCACATTGAGTATCATGATTATCTCAATAGATGCAGAGAAGGCCTTTGACAAAATTCAACAGCCCTTTATGCTAAAAACTCTAAATAAGCTAGGTATCGATGGAATGTATCTCAAAATAATAAGCATGTGGAGGCATCAATGTGACTCCAGTGCACCTTTTGGGGTCCCACTTACTATGTGTGA